>WOGN01000604.1:0-23366 GCA_015342105.1 Leptinotarsa texana
AATATTTCAATAAAAAAAAATTGAGATTGATTGAAAAATGCACATTCTACAGGGGTGGTTCCATTTTGGATTTTTTTGCAGACAAGGAAATTGATTTCATTTTTGGATACCTAAAAACTATAATTATATTTTATATTTCAGGAACCTCAGAAAAAAACAAGAAAATTTGCTATTTCCGGAATTGCTAATGATGAAGCAAAAGCAAATATAGTGCAACAATTGGAGAACTTGGGTGCTCAGATTTCTAATCTAACGAACTATGACCCGACTTGCACCCACTTACTATGTCCAAAACCTGCCCGAAATGAAAAGTCCTTGTCCTGTATGGCAGCAGGAAAATGGGTTGTCCACACTTCCTATGTGGAGAAATGTGTCCAGGCGGGTCACTTTTTGGATGTAAGTTATGTCTGATAATTCATTGGTGGAAACATGACACCTGACAATTACTTATGTCATTCGAAATTTTGCTTTTTATAATTTTTTTGAGGATTCAACGTTGCAAATATCTAGGCTTTTTAAAAGATAGTTTTTGCAGGAAGAAGAATTCGAGTTTGGAAATCCTAAAGCAGAAGGTAAATTCGGCACTCCCCAGGATAGGGAGAGCGAACTGAGGATCCAAAGAATGCATTGGTGGCGAAAAGAAATATCCCGAAGAGGTTATGGAGCTTTTAATGATATGAGAGCTATTGTGGTAGCGAATAAAAGAGATCCCATAATGAGAGTGATTGAAGCAGGGGGTGGAGTTGTTATAGATGTGAAGTGAGTTGTTTTCAGTCTTCTGCGTTTTTTCTACAGAAAGTAAATTGTTATGATGCATTGTTTGGAACCTTTGGTGTACTACTAATTAATATTACTGGAGTTTTGTCCTAATACCAAACCGTTATTTTTAACACCTCAACATGTGTTTTAATCACCAAGTAATCATCTTCAAGAGGAAGTTTTAATCTTCCTAAAGTTTTTATATGGTGACAGTAGAGGTATGAGTGGTACTTGAGAAAAAAGAAAGGGAAACCGTTTGAGTTTCTGAAATTATTAGCAGAAAAAAAAAATAAAATGAATTGTGGAACACGAACAAGAAATAAAACACGAATCAGAGGCGTTCAAATGCCTATAAAAAAAGAAATAAAAAGAACCTAACATGAAAGTTCTGAAATAGCTAGGCCAACAAAAAAAAGCAAGAGAAAAGAGGAACTAGGAGAGCAGTACAGGGACTAGGGGAAACAGTACAGGGGCCAGGAGATGCTGCTAAAACAAGTAGGCTCTCGAGAAATTAGAGAAGAGGAAATGATGGACAAGATGAAGAAGAAAGAAAAATCCACTATCAAGAGAAGCAACCTGATGATCGTCCTAGAAAAATTAGAGACGTCTTCCAGAAGAAAAATTACTGAAAATGTCCAACAAGTGTAGTAACTCTCTTGATTGCGCCAACTTAATAATTTATGGTACAAACGGGATCTGAGAAGCCAGCCTTGTGAATTTTAAGTGACACAAGGCACCATTACATTGGGCAGCTGCAGTGGTGAAACGGTAGTCCAGGGGTAACCAGAAAGTCGGATTTTACCTGACCTTGCTGGAAATTCAATCTGTTTACCAGCGGCAAAGATGTTTCACTATTTTGAGAAAAGAAACAAATTGGTTTCAAATATTCATTTGAATCTAACCGCTACCATCAATGTTCAATTAACTATTTACAGGGGTGGAAAGGTGCGCGCAATGAAATTGGTAAAGCAAACGGTACTAAAGCTCAAACTGGCAGGAGTGCGGCAGAAGCGTTTCAGGCTACATGAGTGCCATTGAGTAGCATGTGGAATAGGGAAACAAAGCTTTGCATTATAAAAAAACCATAAATGATTATACATTTTATATTCATGTATGTTCTATTTCATCAATTCCCAACTGATAACTTTGTTATCGTAACTCACCTTGAAGCATATCTATCTACCTTATGATAACACTGACCCATTACTTGATGAAAATCAATTACACAATCCATGATAATAATTATAGAATTTCCACAGTGAGTTTCATTTAAGACCCGTTTCATTATACTTTAGCTTCATCAATGTACCAGTCTACCTGATAAAGCTACCGTGTAGTGAAACGTGTTTCAAATAAAATTTATTCCAAAAATTCTATAAATATTATAATTGATAAAGATCTCTCTATGTATCATTATTCTTTTCTAGACCTCCATTCGATGACACAGTTCACGCTACACATTGCCTTTTGGAACTGAAGAGTGTAGAGAATGTTGCAGACTACATACCACTTGCTAGACAAGGCATTTACTTAGTGAACACAGTGTTTATTAGTGATTACTTGCATCAGCCGAATAGAGATATAAGGGACTGTGTGCTGCCATATTTTTCAAAGTTTTATGCTCGCAGTTGATCACACGACTGCATCAGGTCCCAACGATTTAGACTATATTATGTCATATTATGACTTCTGAACTGAATTAATGTAATGTCATAATTTTCAATCACATGTTTTATTTTCTTTCTGCTCATTCAGCTATGATGAACGAATAGGAAGTTTTTAATGAAAATTATTGTGATAACTAATACATTCAATTTTATACACATATTGTGTTACTTTTTAAGTAAAATATGAAAAATTGAAAAAGATATTTTATTTCATTTCAGCATTGCAATTTTCCAAAACAACTTCAAGCTTTTAATTTTCATATAGAAATTAATCCACTAATTAGTAAATATCTTGAGACACGGGCAACTATAATGCTACATTTTTAGTGTGAGTTGTTTTTTGTTACTATTATTAAAAGCTTCATTATCAAGTTTGTCAGTACTGTTTTGACTCTCATTTATCTTTTATATCTGTAATTCAAGTTGCATTGACATAATAATAATAATAATAATGTGTCTCTATTCTGTCAATCGAGGATACATATATGCTAATCCTAAGGTTGACGTCAAAGGCGAAGTTTAAATTAATAATTCAAAATTACTGATTTGTTGTGGTGTCATCACATTGAACCCTCCCTATTTAAAATATTTTGACGAAATTACTGGATCTACACTTGATTCTTCATACAATGAAGATATCCAATTTACTTCGGTATACTCACAGAGGCGCTAAGCGCACATCAATGTTTACATTTGGAAATAATTCTTTTTCAATGTATCAACATATGCACAAAGTTGGGTCAATATCATTTGTTTTCTTGTGATATTTTAACAAAACGAAAGCAAATGGGTGAAACTACCAGAGTTTCTATAAATATTTCTGTAGCTACGTTGGGATATTTGTTGGGAGGGAGTGGAGCTGGAGTGGAGTGATTATTGAACATTATTGTTATTGAAAGATCAGACTCATTTTATTTCGTATGATTTCAGCATCATTTTTTAAAAGTACTGTATGAAATTCGAAGGTGAAACTACTGTTACTGAGTGTTTCAGCTTTTTAGGCCATCCTTTGTTGACATTTCTTCCTAACGTTGGAGGTACTTATAACCTCAGTGATAACACAGAACTCTCAAATTACCAGCCACTAGCACCAGCGAAACATCACAAAAAATTCTAACAGACTATGGCCTTAAAACCTGAAACCATATTACTGGAATTTTTTCAGATATGCAAGGTAGATATAATATTCACCATAAAAATAGAAACTTCGTTATCGATTATTGAGTTCAATTTATTTGCTCTTTTCGATTCTTCTTATTTAATGAACATGGATTTTCATCAAGTATCGGCCGATTCCCTCAAATGTCGGAACTTCTCAGTTGTGTGTTCTCAGGAACATAGTTATCACACTGATAAATAATACAATTGATAATTGCATTGTATCTGAGGTTCTCACTTGATATATCAATTCCAGATTTGACTCAAAGTTTACCTGATTTTCAAATAAATATTGAATCTAGTTTTGATGAGATGGCATACCACCACATTTAGCTTACATTTGTGCACCAGTTTGTAGACATAACCTCTATAAATCAGTGGATAGGAAGGAGAAGAACAGCATAAATGTCTCCTAGATCACCAGATCTGAGCCCATTTAACTTTTTCATCAATGCTTTTCTCCAAAGTTGAGGATACATACTAAATACATTAGGTGTTTTAATACCACAAATTGAATGAGACGAATTGATTAAAAAAATAATGAGGAAACCTTTATAGAATTGAAATACTTGTCAACATAACCAAATATTACTTTTGAAGGGAATGAAAAAAGGTAGGTAGAGTTTTTGGCAAAAATTGCACTTTTAGAAGTATGCTTTTGAGAGCCCTAGTGTTTTGAGAATTCAAAACACCGAATTTAGTTGGCCTAAGTGGCTCAGTGTGTATGTTTAAGACAAATTGAATTACGTGATTGAGTTATCAACATTTTGTAATTCTTTCATGAATCTTTGATAAGTATGCTTGGAAGGAATGTAAGAATTCATTTAGAAATGAGGGTACTAGTATGTGGGTTGCTCCTATCATTTACTTTCAAAAGGAAGGGTGAGTATATAAAAAATCATTATATTTCGTTGTATCATCAGTTGAGAACATGAAAATGTATAAAGTTATAATAACAATTATTGTATTCCTGGTATTACTTATTGATTTTCTTGTCAAGAGTGAGTATAATTGAAGTGTTGCAGACAGTGGCTATAAATAGATCAGTGGCATAATAAAGGGACACGAAGGTATCATTCAATAATAAACATCTAGATACAGGGCTGACCACAATATTTTGAATGTTTTCAATTTTTAAAGTAATCCAAAATGGTTATTTTGAAATAAAACCTCGAAATATTCATCTCTTGCAACCATCTACACCGTAGGATCTGGTAAATGTCTGTCGGAAAACAACTACTAACTACTTCCATGGCTAATACAACGATATTGAATTATATCCGAAAGACAATTATGCAAGATATCGCAGTATTGTTTAGTTGTTTTCCGACAGGCGTTCACAAGAACCTACGTGTAGATAGTTGAGAGAGATGAATATTTCGAGATTTTATTTTGAAATCTTTATTTTCCAGTACGTATGTATCTCTCCTTGATACAGTCTTCAGACACGGTTTGAAGTAATCGAAAATCTATATCTTTCTATAATTGCTGTCAACTTCCTTATTGAAAAATTTGTATTACTTGAGAAAAAAAATCTGCAAAAAAAGCAACATCAAATATCTACTTAGCATCTCGAATTATTCAAAATGTTCAATAAAAAATATTTTATTTTCAATTAGTTCATAAAGTGTGGTCACTAATAAGGCATCTGCTGAGGTTTTTCGTCCGTGGTCTGCAGGTTTTCATGCCTGACATTTCGTCTACTTCAGCGGTAGACATTACCAAAGGCGATGAGGTAACGATCACTCGAACACTTCAACCGTTGTTACCACATACCCTTCGATCATTTTTACCGCAGTAGTAGACGAAACATCAGGCATAAAAACATGCAGATCACGGCTAGAAAAAAACAGAAAATAGCGTTGACACAGTATACCTATTTTTCTGTCGCGATAATTTTTTTTTGGAATATTGAATGGTAAGTTACTAATTGGACTTTTTTTCAGAAGTTTATATTATACAAGTTTTGGGTTTGCCCTTTATTACTTTTGCATTAATTCAGATTGGAAAATTTAAAACTGCAAAAAGCTTGAGAAACATTGACATCTCCATTCGAACAAAAAAGTGTTTTCATCAAATGAAAAGTGGTTGAATTCATTATTTCTGAAAAATGTATCAAAATATTTTTCTACAGTCCCATGGAGTTTGCAATTTTTTTTCAGTAGTGGATGTACAAAATATCGTATTTGATAAAAAAGTCTGCTTTATTGTACCTACTGATAAAATACTTGTAGAACTTTAAACATGAAATATTAAAACTTTTTCAATTGTAATACGATTATTGTTAGGATTAAAGTGTAGTGGAAAAATATTCTAATCGTTAATTCAGAAAATAAATCAATATAAAATGAAATTTAAAAAATTATTTGGTAATCTCATCAAAAAGTCCCAATTGGAAAATTAAAAAAGGTGACTGAAAATTAAGTGATATTGCTCCCGAAAATTTCTATTAAAGTGTGACATGTGAGTGATGACATTTCTCTCTTATTGAATATGTTCACTCTATTTCAATATATGATTCTCTTGAAAAAAGGAATGAAAGTAGGTCTGTATTTCTTGAATATTTTAAATAAATCCACTATTCAATAAGATGAGAGCTGTCAACATTAACACAATTAATTATAGTGTCAGAGACACAGTAGAATAATACATTTTACTGTGTCAGAGCCGTGCATTGACGAAAGTGGGCTCAAATCTTGCTCAAATCTCCCATTGTCCAAGGGCACAAAATACCTTATAGAAGGGACACTCAGCACGGAACAGGAACAGTACTTTTTGATAATCTCGAGGTGATTGATTTCAAACTCAAAACTTCGTCGAGTGTTTAGTGAATTTGAACATGGTAAAATTAGGCTGGTTTGGTGAAATTTTGTATATTATGACATAGTATGAATATATCTTTATTATCTTTATATTATGATTATGATATGTTTAAAATAATTTGAATTTACCGCTAACAATAAGATAAAACACATCGAACACAGAATATAGGTCACAGAAACTTGGTCCCTGAACATCAAAGTGCCGCCAGATGAGTATCTCTTTTGTAAGGTATTATGTACCAGAGCCCTTATTTTCAAATCTGGTTAACTCTCAAATCGAGAGAGAAATCTGATGTCTCTCTCTCTCTCTATTTCGAAAGTAAAATAGAGACTTCCGATTTTTCACCTGATTTGAAAATAACGCGTCAGACACATTTCTAGTTATATCTAATCTAGTTGTAGGTGGATGGATTCTGTCACGTTACATATCTGAGGAAAAGTAATTAACAAAGTATCTCCAGAACACAAGACTAATGGCCATAGACAGCAATTTGGAGTATTCGTGTTTCTGAGTATTTGACACATTACCTAACCTAACCGAGAACATGTTACGTTACAGCTAGTGCAGACGGAGTTTTATCACATAATAATTATACAGAGTTTATGTTGCATATTATCGGCAATCATTTGATACCTACGCGAAATAGATAGTTACAAGCTAACCACAATTTATCGAGTTTCAGATGATCGTTACTTTACGCATAGTAAATAGCTGATACGAGAATATAGGTATAACATAATTTTGCTTGATACGGTAAAATCTCAGACTTGCGAACTGTGTCGCAACGAGCGGAACATGTTAGTGTTACGTTATGGGATAGCAGATCATATATGGATAAGCACCTTTACACATTGCCAATCGTACCAATACAACCGCTTCACAAACTGCTGTCATTTTAAGGTCAACTCTCTGATAGTCGAAAATTTTTCATCATTAAACTAGGGCATGCATTTCAAGTTTGAAGCAAATTGATATCACAAAGACCAAACGAGATGGAACATATTTGCAGACTTGCAGGCAACAAATCTAGGCATATCTTACTGCCTCTGCATCCAAACGCATCGTTGTGTCAAAAACTTAAGAGAAAATTTCAAGAAATAATAACCGTAGATCTTCGTAGCAGAAAATGCAACCAGTTTTTCGGAGGTTTAAAATCCCCGATGAGAATTGAGATGAGAAGACATATCAAAAGCTCTTATTTTTATATCATTCACCCTTTCAGTAAGATGGGTATGGTTTTGGAGGTAATTTTTTTCGTTATTTGGTTTTGGAGATATTTCACTGTGCTAATCTTTCATTCAATTTCTAATGACATTTTTAATAGTCATATTAGATATCTGACTTACGCAATGGATATCTTACATATATTCTTGATAGTACTCACATTTTTCACCGGTTTTGCAAATTGTAATATGAAGACTATTATTATTGATCAAAAACAAATAGTAAAAAAATATCTGTCAACATACTTTATTTTCGATATGATGGCATTATGTCATTCCCTAATAATAAACAATGCCTATTCTGATTTATTCATTTCATGGGAGAGTCCTTATAGTTTTCTTTGTTTCATACCACTCTCATCCTATCTTGTTAGGTTGAAAACATTTTTGAATGTATTCAAAGGTCTTATAATACTTTATAGCGTCAAAAAATCGTTCTGTGTTGTCGCATACCACACTTTTATTTTAGTTTTCTTGATTCACACTTTCACATGTTCGATTTATGCTATTCCTTTGTGGATTCATGAAAATGATGTTCCCGATGGATCATTATTACAGATTGTTGAAAACCGCGCTTCTTCTAGTTCTTCTTTATACATGGAATGTTGTCTGCTTGTTATCTGTCATTTTCTGGGAGTAGATTATTCGGAAGATATAACTGTTCCTGTCGAACAATTGTGTTTGTTCATAATGATTTTCACCGGACGGATATACACCTTATTTCTGATTGCTGATCTGCTAGGAGTTTTCGGCGTCGCGGGTATTTCTGAAAGTGAATATGAACGCCATTTAGCCCAACTCAATGCTTTGATGCGATCCAAAAACCTCTCAATAGATTTGCGAAAAAAGTTGGTGAACTACTACGAATGTAAATTTATGAAGAACCATTTCAACGAGGACGAGATTTTTTCTGACATGGACGACTTCATGAAAACAGAGCTACTTCTATTCAGCGCAAGAAAACTATTACGGAGAATAGAAGCTTTTCAATCGATTCCGAGAACACAATTCGTGGACCTGTTCATGCACAAAAAGTCCACAATTTATTTACCCAACGACGTGATTTCAAGGAGAGGGTCTGTAGTAGATAATATTTACTTTATTTGTTATGGCACCGTAGCCGTTTTGAACGCTAAAGATCGAGAAATAATTCACTTAAAAGATGGGGATCACTTCGGCCTCATATCTTATTGGACGTCACCCGATTTACAACATATTTTCTCTCATGTTGCTGTGGAGACATGCGAAATTTTCATGGTCAGTACGAAGATAATGAACGAGTTTTTCTATAGGAACCAAGAAGCTAAAAAATATTTTGAGAATAAAGCGAGAGAAACAATCCGACTATACAAACTTATCGACAAAAGCATATCTAGAGGTGGGACCGATCTATTATCCGAGTTGAGGGGAAAACTGCTGTTCGAAGTTCCCAAGCTGAGACCATTCGCAAGAGACTGAAATATTTTTTACTGTATTAGGTTTTCATCGCTTTGTTCATTTCTATAATTTTCATGTTTTTGAATATGTAAGTTATAATTTATGGGTTGTAGATTCAAGGTTTATTATAAATAATAACAAATGTCAACTCAAACATATCGTCACAATTATCTATGTTCGACAACTTTCTAACAACGGGCGAGAAATGTGGACATTACTTGAAATTTTTTGTTGCTTGCAATCCCATGTTACAGACTGGACGTACCTAGACCCTCAAGGGTCAATATTAGAACCGTTGTTTTTCATAATGTACACTAACGATTTGAGTAAATATATGGTTAAATATATGGTTCCGGTGAAAACTATTTCATTTGTTGATGATATCACCTTCATTTATTTTTGTAAACTGAGATCAGATCTGCAGAGAATTCACTGAGATTTAGCTAAAAAATCCGAACGACTTTTCCAGTTGTATTGCCAATTGCATATGCAGGAAATTTTCTGTGAAGATTCCTGCACTGACGTCTGTCGGATATAATCCAACAGCGTTCGTGGTATTAGCCAGTAGAGTAATTGTTTTCTGAAAGGCGTCAGTACATTCAACCTACTGTGTTGGTATATCCGAGACTGTCTTGAACATTTGAAGTTCATTCCTTTAGATTTATCAGTTTTTCGTTTACAGAAAAAAAGCTGTCAGGATCTTGTCCTGTGTAAGCTATCTGAAACATTGCCAACTTTTGTATATTAAACACAGATTAATGCCCTTGCCGTGTTTGTGCATCCTCAAGTTCTAACAGAGATTCACAAAAACCCCTCGATGCTCACAGACAAGCAGGTAACCTGAGATCAAACATGTTCCGCCTAACCAAATCCAAGAAGAATTCACCGAGTTTTTATCTATACAATACTATCCACCAAAATCGAAATCATTAAGTATAAATTTATTCAAAATAAGGATAAATAACTAAAATTTTGACGCATTGTTTTTATTCCAAAGAGGAATACATTGGACATATCAGACTTTGTAGAGAATACAATTCGTCTCGCCCAATTTTCCATTTTTATGTCACTTCTATGTTTTTTTATCTATCATCCCATGAGTTAATAATATTTCACAAAAATTTCAACGACCACAAAGAGTAAATGTCTGGTGTGACATTAATTGGTGGACACGTCATTGGACCCTATTTTATAAACGGAAATTTGACTTCTGAACGATATTAACTACTTTTACAAGAGCACACTATTCCAGAGCTTAGGATTATTCCCGAATAATAACAACCCCAATTTGCCAGCAGAACAAATATGGTTTCAACAAGATGGGGCTCCTCCACATTTTGGACGTGTGGTACTGGCATATCTTGAAAAAACTTTTCCTCATAAATGGATTGAACACAGGGGAGCAATTGAATGGCCAGCTAGGTCTCCCGATATGACCTCACTTGACTTTTTTCAATGGGGTCATATAAAAAAAATAGTGTACAAAAATAAGCCGCCAAATATCAAAGAGTTGCAAGAAAGAATAAGGCATGTCATTTCTACCATTCCTCCTCACATGATTTTAGGTTCACTACAAAATTTTGTTCAGCGAGTTCATTACTGTCAGGAGGTGAATGGTAATCACTTTGAGCACCTTATTGAATAGAATTCCAAAGAAAATATTTGTTGTTTATTAAAACTTGTTTTTTCTCTTTCTTTCCTGGCAAAACTATTGTTTTCATAAAATTTTAAATATCCTTGACATTCGCGAAGAAATACATTTGATTTCCTCATGCATTTTTATCAACTTTGAACAATTATGCTTCTTTTTTTATTTATTATTATAATTAAATTGTAATCATATCCACATACTCCACCATGTGTGACTTTCATAATAAATATCCATCATTTCGTGTTTTTTAATAAATTTGAGAGTAGTAGTATTTTCAAAATTCCATATATCCAAAACGGTTAACTTTAGGAAATGATGTGCTATATAAATTTTGTTCAGAATTTCGAGCAGAATTGAAATATGGAATAAGACCTTTTGACTAATCCTGTATACTCAATTTTTATTCAGTGTGAAAAATTTTTAAAAAGCTTGAAACTTGTGTACCATAACTTTTTTCGCTAGCCATTTTACTTTAAGAGATAATCGACCGTATCCATACATACGCGTATCAGCGACCCTGTATATGTGCTTCTTGACCTTAAAAAGCATTGGAAACAATAGACAGAAATATTTTTCCTAAAAAACTCAAGAGATATGGCAGACAGAGTCAGACTTTAATTAATTGGTTTCACTATTATTTGACTGACAGAGAGTAACAGTTAATAGCATATAGGGTGTTCCTAAAGGTAGAGTCTTAGGTCCACTGCTTTTCATATTGTAGGTACTTGAATGATATTAATTTATACATGGGTTTTGGATTTATAAATTCATTTGTAGATGACAGATTAATAGCATGCAGCGATACATATTTAGATAGAGTCATTCATGTAATGAATTCCAACTTGGAACCTCGTTCAGCTCCGTTACGGAATGCTCGATACAGCAAAAACTTAAAATTGCGAACCAAGTCGAACATGTTGGTGCTACTTTATGGAACATTAGCTCATATGGATAAGCACCTTTAGATATTTTCAATTGTACCAATACAACCGTTTAACAAATTACTGTCAGGTACGTCAACCGATGATACCAAACGTCAATTAAAAAGACCTTACTTCAAAGTCAAACTTGAATTGTTAAGTTGCAAGAAATTTTATTTAATATCACATAAAAACCAAACAATATGGAACATGTCTGCAGACTTTCAGGCGACAAGAGTAAACAAATTTTACCGCCTCTGCATCCAAACGCTACCTCGTGTCAAAAACTTGCGAGAAAATTTCAAGAAATGATAACCGTAAATCCTCGTAGCAAGAAATGTATCCAATTTTTTGGAGGTTTGAAATCCCCGATGAGAATTGAGATGAGGAGGCATATCAAAAGCTCTTATTTTTATATAATTCACCCTTTAAGTAAGATAGGTATTGTTTTGGAGGTAATTTTTTTTATTATTTGGTCCTGGAGATATTTCACTGTGCTAATCTTTCATTCAATTTCTAGTAAGATTTATAATGATCATATTAGATATCCGACTATCGCCATAGATGTCTTACATGTGTTCTTAATAATAATAACATTTTTCACAGGCTGTATTGATTCCAATATGAAGACTGTTATTATAGATCAAAAACAAATAGTGGAAAATTATCTGGCATCATACTTTTTTTTCGACATAGTAGCATTATGTCATTCTTTTATAATTAACAATACATATTCTGATGTATTCATTTCATGGAAAAGTGTTTATAGCTTTCTTTGTTTCATACCAGTTCTATCCTATCTGGTTAGGTTAAAAACATTTCTGAATGTTGTCAAAGACCTCATACAGCTTCACAGCGCCAAGAAATCATTCTGTGTTGTCGCATACCACACTTTTCTTTTAGTTTTTTTGATTCACACTTTCACATGTTCGATTTATGCTATTCCTTTGTGGATTCATGAAAATGATGTTCCCGATGGATCATTATTACAGATTGTTGAAAATCGCGCTTCCTCACGTTCTTCTTTATACATGGAATGTTGTCTGCTTGTTATCTGTCATTTTCTAGGAGTAGATTATTCGGAAGATATAACTGTTCCTGAAGAACAGTTGTGTTTATTCATAATGATTTTCTCCGGACGGATATATACCTTATTTCTGATTGCTGATCTGCTAGGAGTTTTCGGCTTCGCGGGTACTTCTGAAAGTGAATATGAACGCCATTTAGCCCAACTGAATTCTCTGATGCGATCCGAAAACCTTCCAATGAATTTGCGAAAAAAGTTGGTAAACTACTACGAATGTAAATATATGAGGCACCATTTCAACGAGGATGATATTTTTTCTGACATGGACGACTTCATGAAGACAGAACTACTTTTATTCAGCGCAAGAAAACTCTTACTGAGAATAGAAGCTTTTCAATTGATTTCGAGGACACAATTTGTGGACCTGTTCATGCACAAAAAATCCACAATTCATTTAACCAACGACGTGATTTCGAAAAGAGGGTCCATAGTAAATAAGATTTACTTCATTTGTTATGGAACCGTAGCCGTTTTGAATGCTAAGGATCAAGAAATAATTCACTTAAAAGATGGGGATCACTTTGGCCTCATTTCTTATTGGACATCACCCGTTTTACAACATATTTTCTCTCATGTTGCTGTGGAGACATGCGAAATTTTCACGGTCACTACGAAGGAAATGAACGAATTTTTTGCTAGGAACCAAGAAGCTAAAAAATATTTTGAAAATAAAGTGAGACAAACAATTCAACTTTACAAACGTCTTGATGAAAGCAAATCCAAAGGTGGGACCGATTTATTATCTGAGTTGAGGGGAAAACTGCTGTTCGAAGTTCCCAAGCTGAGACCAATTGCATTGGACTGAACTATTTTTCACTGTATTAGATTTTCATTACTTTGTCATTTTTTAATTTTAATTTTTTTGTAATATGTCTAATTATAATTTGTTGGTTTCGCAGATTCACTGTTTGTTATAATAATAAGTGTCAACTCAAACCTATTGTTTCAATTATTTATGCTCGATAACTTTGCTCTTGATGCGAAATTTATCTTCTCTGTTGACTCAGTGCTGTATTTTTTTGGTTATTTCATGGTCCATCGAGTACCAACATGTGTATGTTACCGTTTCATTACTTAAAAACTAGATATGGTACCTTATAATACTTTTAGTAGTAACGCCTCTTGTAACATGATTATTGGACCAGTTTAACTGATATCAATTTTTACCAAGTGGCATATGTGCCATCTACTACAACGCGCGTTTCCCCAACCAAGTTGGTGATACCAGGAGATGAACCAAATGATTTCTTGAATGTTTGGTGTTTGGTAGCAGCACTCGTTTTGGATGTGTCAAATTGACAAATTGGAATGTCGAATGAAAATGACGATTATAGGACAGGACAGGGTGAATAATAGTAGTAGTGGTACTTTTACATCAGATCTAGAACTTTTTTTCGTACTTTTTTAAAAAGGTTTCGGTGACAGTGTGCTGAGTGTGCTCAGCAATACATTTAAGTTGAATAGTTATGACATGAATATAACGATTCACGTGTCACCGATTTCACCAAAATATGTAAGTAGAGAGGTATACGTCCTCTTCTATGAACAGGTGGGAACAAAATCGGACTTTCATTTGTGATAATTTGAATTTGTATCATTTAGTTAAATATAATTTTTTACATAAAGTTATGTTATGACACATAATTAATTGAAAATTCAGATTTGACAAATCGTTGCCACTTATGCTTACTATCAGGATACAATTGAATGTATACATTTCAAATAAATTTTCAATTCGAAAATAAAGTTTCTTGATGGAGACCATACAAAATTCATATAAACTTTATATCTGTGAATCCTGGTTCAATTCAAACATTTTAAAGGGGGTGTGGTCGAGGAGACTAAAGATATTATACTTGAATAAAGTTTAAAAATAAGGGGATGCAGCCAAGTAAGCGAAGGCCTTAAAAAATCATTTCACTTCGCGAAAGCTTTCAGAATCTCTTTATTTTTACCTTTTTCAGTGACACTACAAGATAGTTATAATGAATATATTTCATACCTACTTATATAATATAGTGAACCTTCTGTATGCGAGTAATAATTCATCAAATTGTGGCGCTGTTTACAAATTGACATTTCTATTCACAAATTTGGTCATCCGATTTTGGAATACAAGTGTTACTGAGAAAATATCATTTTGTTTCCAAAGTTTTGCCGGTTTTTATGATACTTCAAACTGTAATATCTCAGTGACTACTGGATCAACTTAAGCGCCATTTCAATCAATGCCGTTTTTGTCTGGTCCTGATTGGCGAAGATTCTACCGATGAAAAAGTTATCGAAGTGCTTTATAAAATGGTAGTCGGCTGACTAGAGGTCTGGGAAGAATGGTGGGTGAGGTAGAACTTCGACGCCCAATTCGTTTCATTTTCGGATGGTGATTTGTGAAACGTGAGGCTGGGTGTTATTGTGGAGTATGCTTCTGACGCAATTTTCCGTATGTTTTGTCGATTTCATCATAATAGCATTCTGTTGTGACGGTTTGGCCCGGTTGCAGAGAGTAACCATGGTCTTTTTTGGTGGGTTTTCGCCTTTAGGAAGTGCCTGGGTGGCTCATCGGTGTTAGACGACTATGTTGAACATCTTGTGTTATCGTAGATGATCCAGTTTTCCTCACACGTGACGATCCGATCCGATTCGATTCGGTTGCGCAAAACCGAAGAACAGACTTCGATACGTGACAATTTCTGTCGATGGTTCAAATCGTGAGGCATCAACTTTCCGAGATTTTTGACCTTTTCAATAGGTTTCAATCGTATGGGAGCTGACGGCCAGTTCTTCCGCCATTCCATTTCGGGCTCATCTTCAAGGCTAAACTCTCCGGAATGAAATTTTTCAAACCAACGTCGAATAGTGCGTTCATTAACACTATCATTGCCAAATGGGTTGTTTCGTTAGCGCTTTGTTTCAATTTAAATTCGTAAAGAAAATGTGGCCGAATATTGGTCAACTCCATCATATCGTAATGAGTTGAAGAATCAAAAAATTAAAATTTAGAAATAGCATCAATCTATAGAGAACATTTTCTGTTGATCAGTGTATAGTACGACACAATAGAATAAATATTGACTGAGATATATAGCTACGCTTTCTGCTTCGATCAGTCTTTGCACAATCATATCGCTGAAATTGCAAAGGCTGCTTCTCGAAAGGTTGGAATACTGTTTCGAACCAGAAAACTGTACATTCCTTACCAACTTTTGATGCTTTATGAAGCTCAGATCAGACCTTCTTTGTAGTATCGTTTTCATGTACGAAGCTCCGCCCTTGAGCGTACCCTGAAGCTGCTGTATTTCATCCAGAAAATAGCCATCCAACTTATAGAACACCACTTGCAACCTTGATAGTCTGAAACATCGAAGAAATGTTGGGGATTTGTCTCTCTTTTATAGATCCTTCCACGGGAAGTTTTCAAGTGACTTGGCACATTTGATTCCACCAAGAGTGGTACATATCAGAAACACGCGAAGGACTGTGGCTGCTCATCGTTTTGAGGATAAATTCAGTACACATCGAACTTCACAGTTTAAGAACTCTTTCATTTGGAGAACTGCTGTTATGTGAAATAAACTTCCTGAGAATGTTTTTCCAAATGGATTTAATCTCTCGTGATTCTAATCTAATGTGATTCGCTACTTTTTTGCCATGCACTGCTCTAAGAGTGCCTTAAGAATTTTCCTGTAGTGCTTGTGTTTTGTCTTTGAGAAAACCACCTGATAGTAAAAATAATCAGAGACAAAAAATGGGATTGTGTCAATTACTGAAACAGACTTCAGATTTTTTAAGTTTCTATAAAAATTTCAAATATTTATACCTAAAATCTATATTCCCAATCAACTTTGATATTTATACTTTGAAATGTATTGCATTGGTTGATGCACAGACGAAATAATTCATTGTACATCCAGTGAATTTGTTTTCTATAGAATGTATTTACATTTCCTTGTGTTTAGGAAAACCAGATATATTTTTCCATAGTTTATTCCGATTATGAATACTTTTTTTTCTTGAAATTGTACTCACCTACCAGTCATTTGACTTCAGTTGGCTAACTTATTTTTTTCTAACGTGAAATCTTTAGAAAAATGATGCGAAAAAGAAATACATTATTATTATTCTTTCTGAAAATGTTTGTTGCTTAACAGAATTCAATATGTCTGATGATTCATAAAAACACGGAAAAACTTGTTTTCGACTGCTGAAGTAGAATTTGATTAAATTCGAAATGTTGACAAGAAAACAATCGATTCATTCTGTCGGGCACTTTTTTTCGAAGCTCCGATACTACAAAGGCCCCATCATAAACATTCAGTGATCTCTCTACACACAGTGAGAATAATGTCTCCTAATTAGACGTAATGAGCTAAAAATAGCAGCCTGCTGCATTTGTCTGGCCAAGATTTTTCCCTTTTTATGCTACCAGCCGGTATGATCTTAAGATTCAAGAGTAGAGAGGGCATCATTCCACCAAGAACTCCACTAATCAGAACTATCATCATAGTATATGTCATCAGAGAATAGTCTAATTCATATGCTTTTTATTTTGGAGTTTAAGCATCCTTATAAAAGGAAAGAAACGAAATCGAACCTTTGAGATAACTGAGAGGATATTTCTTCATGCTCCTGTACAAATAGATTGGATGAATACTGCAAGAGTTTTATCGCAACACCAAACCGTTATCTTCAAGAGGAAGATTAATCTTTTTCTTGAAGACGATCACTTAGTGATCGAAACACGTGTCGAGGTGTTAAAATAACGGTTTGGTGTTGGGATAAAATTTCAGAGATATTCGTTACTACACCAAAGGTCCATTACAAATAGATTGCACATTAACATTAAAATATCTATTTGTGTACTTGCAATTTTCAAAACAAGTATTTAACCCCAGTAACATTTATGATAAATCTCAATAGTTTGCCTTAACGAACCCATTTTCATGTAAAAACATGTAAAACATGAGTAGCTTCCTAGAAGCTATCAAGTTGCCTATTTATTGTATTGAAGACCCTGCCTCCTTTCGGCACTATTATGAACTGAATGAGCATGGAAGTCTCTCTTCACGCAATACTGTGCTCTTTTTAACGGCTTCGACTGCTTCGGTTATCAGCCTCGTGTACTGGGTAGGTACTACACTTACACGTAACTAACTCATAATTTTTCTTTCAATGACTTTTTTACCATGACACTGATGACTTCGTCAAATCCGTTGACATCCCTCCTGGAACCGCCATAGGGCGGCTCCAGCCCTCCGAATTTCTTCTTGTTAAATGTTAGCACTGCCATGTGGAAATCGGATCTACTCCGGCCTACAACCGGCGTGAATGAAGATACTTGACTTTTTTCGCATGCACAACATATATGGTATTTTACAACGCACGTACATTCACAACATAAACCAAGTTCCATCTCCAACAATAACGTTCACATATCTTTTTTGTGAATGGTCATTGTCGACACGTCCATTCACTGCCATGTCAAATACGAAAGTGCTTTTTTATCATTTAAGTTTTGTATCTGTAATGAACGTACTATAGATATTAATGTTTCAGGCGACACTGATCAATCACCTTCTTTGAGTAGATCAAAAAGATGCATCGTTGTGCAGAAACAGAGCGTTGGATATCTCGGTGAACTTGATTATTACGATTATGGAGAGAACGCAACTGAAACTTCTCCACCCACAAGAGGAATCTATGCGAAAACAAAATTGGTGAAAGTTAAACCTGTAGAATCGAAGAAGAGAAAGTACCACATCATTAATTTATTTAATACACCTGTGAAACCAATTTCGAAAAGAAAATACTAATATTATTTAAATTGTTAATTTTTGAGATGAAATAGCAAATATATCATATTTGAAGACTATTGCTTCTAAATTGGATAATATTTTTGGTCCTAGCATTAAAATTTTATTGTGGTGACGTAATTTTTAAGTACTATGGAGATTATAGTAGAGGGAATATGACATCGATTGAATATACTAGTAAAAAATATCAAAATTACGACGTTTCGATGTTTATTTACATCACATAAATATTAATTGATGAGCATCTTTGAAAAATAAGCCAATGATCCTCATATTGGAAAGGAATTTAAAAAAAAATTATTGAAAATTATTTGCTTTAATACCTATATCGTATCAATATATCGTATCCTGAAATATTCTCTTGCTGCGTGAATCAATTTGTTGGGTGTCTAATTAACTAGTTTTTTTTGTCAAAATCACGTAACTGTATTAGCAATGTCGACTTCTCAGCATTTTTTCATACTTTATGAAGTTGAAATTATACCTTTTTTGGTCCGGAAGGAGATAAAATTTTAAATAAATAGGTAGTGAGTTGTCTATATCTAAGTACAAATAATCCTGAATGATAAACAGATCTTTTGGATTCCAAATTAAAAAATGAAATAATTTCAAATTCTATTTTTGTTATACCTACTTTGCTGCAAACATGTTTATAATACTTCTATAAAGGGTGGCATCCGATATGAGCCATTCTCGCCTGTATAAATGATCAGGTGATTTTTTTATTACGTTCATGATCATTACTGGCGTGGAAGATGATGATTATTTACTGATGATTATCTAGAAATTCTTTGACAAAACATATTTATTTAAAAGAGTCAAGCAATAAATGGAGGCGTCCTTGATATTTTCAAATAACTTTTAGTTGACGGAATTTTATTTTTTGTCTCTCTCCTCTTTCGACTCTCATGGTGTTCAATTAACGGAAGAATACGAAAAATTCGTTTCGGTGTTTAGGAAAAATTACGTCATACCTGACATGACAATGACATGTTTTCTTACGAAGACTTCATCTATGTAACCGACGGTACAAATATGAAGCAGGTTCTGCGGTGTGAAAATAACAGTACCAGAAATATAAGATTGTGCTTTTTTTATTGAAATGAAAATCGAATGTCGAACAGTTTTTCTAGAATCAGTTATGGTAAATAAAGAGTTGCAAGTATTGCTTTTGTTTGGGTTATTATCCGACTCCTGATAAAAAACAATGATTTCAATTTTTTTCCCGTATATCTCCCGAACTGAAGAAGCTGGAGTCGTATTGTGGATATGACGAGTTGAATCGAAAATCCATATTTATGTTCTTTGTGTTGTACTACCAACAGCAACTGCTTGACAAGTGTGCTTAGTTGATATCCCGTTATCAAAACTGACATTTTGGGAGCAAATATATGTGCTAATAATTACTCTGACATATCAAAGTTTCTAATGTCATTAATCCTCAATAACAAGTCTTGTATTGCATCGAAGCTATTTTCCAGGTTGGTTGGTTTTCATGCCGAACATTTCGTCTACAACTGCGGTAAACATTATAAAAGGTAACGGTGAATTTTGGCGCAGTGGTAGTGCGCCCGAGAGCATTCATGGACCAAGACAGAACTGATAACAAATAGAATGGAACTCTTGTACAGTGGCGGAAAGATAGCGAATGAGTTATGATACGGATATATTGGCAAGATAATAATTCTATTAAACCGTTATTTATATTTAATCACATCCCTCATTGATTTGTGCATCCGATACGAGTGGACAAACTAATGAAAACAGAAAGAAGTGTGTATTGCTCTAAACAACCTTAAGAAAAATTGCTTTTATTTTTCAAATCCACTAATATTCAAAGCCCCATTCATCACCACTTTTCAAATTATGTTGTGTGAAATTTACTTAGGGTTGAAACGTGCACCCTGAATTACCAGTAGCATCAACATTAACTAACAAGTTAAAATATTGATTTGATTTCATGCAGCATGAATTAACATTGCATTAAGAGTAAGTCAACGTTCGACTTCTTAATATTAATGTTAATTTTTCGACCTTTTGCGCCCTCTTCTGATAACGGAAGCCGGTCGGTTCGACGTTGGTGCTTTGTTCCCTCATTCAAATCGACCGCGGTGTTGGTCGCTGGTTCAAGCCCGAGGCTGAACGATCGATTTTCACTTGGTATCATCCAATCCGTGGTAGGAATCACACGTTAAAATGTATGACCTCGTTAGTCTTTAGCTCGCACAAGTTTCGACTTCTGAGGGTTGTCGTTCGTGGGGTTGCCACAGCTGGTTAATGGAAAAACAGATTTTGAACAGATTTCTTTTGATAAAGCTAATACGCATGAGTCAAATATCTCTAAATTATGTTACATGCAATGTTAACTTTTTGGATACATGTTTCTGGCCTTGGCGTGAAATATAAAATGCCCACATTTCATTAGTTTTGATTTGTCAAACGATACTGTACGTCATGAATTGGTCTCAAAATCTAAGAAGTTGCCGATGATTCAGGTTGATATCTATCCCTCTTCGATGTGCTGTATGCATGTTATCATCCAAACATGAGCTCTCTTATTAAACACAAAAGTTAATTATGAGAACATATACTTTTAAGGAGACACGATGAGAGAAAAAATCTGGGTTTTTATTTCGTGGTTGAATACTAAACATTGCGTCTGTTACTGAAGCGGACATCATCAGTGGTACGTGCGTTGACTGCGAGAACGAAGGTTTTATATCTAATTCTCAGCAATGACTGAACGATTGAGTTTTTCTTCTTCGTTCGTTGAAGAAAATGACGCTATATAAAAATACAGCTTTTTGCGTTTTTCATTGATGACGCATGTGTATTCTTTTATCGACCTGACTCTACTTCTTATGTCTTCTGTAATAATTTTTAATCTCTTTGTTGAATGCGTTATCCACTTCCTACTAATAATGATGTTTTAAACTTTCATGGATTGCAATTTGAATGAATTTCAAAAGAAATTAACAAGGATAATCACAAAGGGTTACGTCAGGGTTACGTTACGCTGATCCACTTACCTCTTTTATATCTGAGAAAAATGATGTTTCTGATGAATGATGTTACAAAACTGTGCTTCAACATTATTTGCTGAGAGATAACATTTATCAGACATCTTGTCGACTCTGAATTTATCTAGTTGTTTGGTTTGAGTGAGAATTGTAGACTGATAGAATGCTATTTTTTTTACGGTCGATATTTGGGTTAACAACAGATTGTCTTTGGTCAGTCATGTTTCTTTGATGCCTGTAGAATCTGTAGATCTTATAGATTTCGACGTTGATTGTTTTATAAATGTCTAAAAGTTCATGTAAAAATCACTTCGTTATGAAATATAGTATGCCATTTATTTGACTGGTGTGAATTCAAAGTTCTTGTTGAACAACAGCGGTTCTCGAACAACAGAGACATATTTTTCCAAGCACGGATATTGGGAAAGAAATTGACTATTGAGGATCGTACTGTTGTTCACAAATAATCAGCAGTTGTTTGTGGACAATGAGAGCATGAGAGGTGGATTTTTATTTCTTCTAGAGAGACATACACACATTTTTATTATTGTTTCTGAGATAAAATTAATCCGAAAATATAATGTTAAGAATGATTAACCATTTAAAAAAAATATCCTTCAAACTATCATACAATATTTACCTCACACACCAGATGTATCAGGATGAGATATTTCGTTATCATTGGATATACGACTATTTTCTGTATTGAAGAATGAACTTTGAGCGTGTGGTTTAATAAATAGTTCTTCTTTCATTCAATCTTGAACTCCATTTTATCGTTTTCAAAATTCGTTATGGTCAACAGGTACTTTCTCTGTTTTAAAAAAAAATCTGTTTAAAATCTGTTTTTCCGTTTATCAGCTGCCGCCCCCATACGAACGACAACTCTCAGAAGGTCTTACCTTTTAACGTGTGATTCCTAACACTTTGATTTGATATTCATTACAACAAGACTTTAAAAACAGATGGTGAAGCTGTAGTGAGAAAATTATGATCTTGTAGTATAGAAGTCGTTATTAAAACCTATTACTATGAGATTTGAAAATGTTGTGATTGAGAAGAGACTATTTTAGGAGAGATCAGTTTTATTGCTTTCTACTTCATCATATAAAATAATATAAAAAAAATGGGAAACTCCCGAAGAAATGAAGAAAGTAATTGATTTCAGTATAGACTCCTTGAAAAATATGTGAATCATCCACAGAAGTTGTTTACATATACATACTATACATACTTTCAAACATAAACAGTAAATTATACGGAAATCACTTTTTTTATTAAATTTGTACTCAAAATATTGGTAATGGAATTGAAACGGATATCAATCATAGGAACGCTGGGAATATAATATATAAAAAATTATATATTGATTAATCTAATCCCAGTCATAGGAAATTCGTTTGAAGTATCTCTTCCGGTGGCATGAAGTCAAATTTCATTTTGAAAAGGTGCTGATTTGAAGAACAAGCTCGAGAGGTAAATGATTCAATGTTTATATATTATAGAAAGTAGTTCGTTCAGATACTGAAAGAAACACCTGTACGAAATTTACACATTTTTTAATGTAGGAATTTTATTTGAATTGGAGGGGTTATATTTTTTAGGAGTGATTAATTTTTGGGAACGAAAGTTTTTGGCTTTCTACTACTCCATCTTGATACAAAAAAGAAGGATGAGGGAATCTTTCAAAGAAAGAAAGGAAGTTAATCTATATATGGATGTGTAGATCATACAAAGAAGTAACTTTCAGACACAAACTGATAGAAAGTGCTCCTGAAACAGCTACTTCCATATAAACATTGAATTACACG
>WOGN01000605.1:0-23365 GCA_015342105.1 Leptinotarsa texana
CGCGGTTGGTGTTGTTCTCATGGCTCCTGTGATGTTTAAACAAGCCAGTCGCTGTATTTGATATAATTTTTGGATGGCCGTTGCTTGTAGAACTTTCGGTCCCCACGCAACATAGGTATTATTATTGCAGTGTAGATCCAGGTGACCACACGTGGTAAAAGACCCCATGCGCGTTCCACTGTTCTCCGACACTGCTCATAAGCCACGTATGCTCTTTTTGCTCTACTTTGTAGATGAGAGTTCCATGTCAGCTTCTTGTCGAGGATAGTACCAAGGGATTTCACCTCTTCAGAGAAGTTTAGTTTACTTTTGAAGATTTCAGGAGGTTTTAAGCCCGTTAAACTTCTTTTCCTGGTGAAAAGGACCATCTCAGTCTTCTTGGCCCATCCTGCGCTCTATCGCACAGTGTGTTTACAAATTTGCCGGTATGCAAAATAACTATGTCATCTGCGTATGCAATTGTGTAGAATCCATTTTTGGATTATCCATTTGGATTATCACCCCTCCTCTGGAACTATGTTCCAGAGAAGGGGTGATAAGAACCCTCCCTGTGGACATCCCCTCATGACCAGTCCTTTCACTGTGATGTCTACTACATTAATACTTATTGCTCTACTAGAGAGCATCTTGAGTATCCATTCTCCTACTGCCAGGGGTACATTCCTGGAGTGTAGTTAATGGGTAATTGTTGGAAAAGTTGTTTTATCAAACGCTCCCTCGATATCTATGAATATACCCAGGGTGGATTCTTTATTGTCCAACGCGAAAGGGTTATACAAAGAATTAATTTGATAATAAATCTGAGAATAAATGAGCATGAAAGATGACATGCCATCGATAGAAACAACAGAAAATTCAAAATTATTCGTTACTATGTATGAATCAAATTTATAAATATTCGTATACTCATCTCATGGGGAATGTGGAATAGTGAAATGATTACATGAAAAAACATAAATTACAGATTTTCTAAATGCAATTTTTATTTTAAGATGAATGTGAATTTGTTGACTAGCACTTTGTAAGTAGGGATTATTGATGAGAAAGTTTTCGCTTTTATTTTGGTGACAAATAATTGTGTTAAACCATTATTACCAATGAAATAAAATACTGAATATCAACTCTCAACTACAGAAAATTCATTGTATAACTATCAAAATAACCAATATTGAATATTGAAAAACAACAAATTCACTTCTCAATGAACATAAATAGACAGCATCGGGTTAATAAGTAGGCCAGACAGTCATTTGTTGTTGCATTACAATACAATGACTTAAATTACTACACGTGGAAAAAGTTAACAGACATAAACGGAAGTTATCTACTCTTGTCTAGCCCGCAGATTATACCGGGTGTTCCTAGTTGATTGTAGAACGGCTCTCTTCTAGTCCTTTAGCGTAATCTGAAATACAATCGTTCACATTCAGTCTAACGTTTTTAATAAATCAGCTAATTTTCGGTAGATTTTGGAATATGAGAATAATGAAAACTTAAAAATGTATTGAATAAAAGCAAAGTTGAATTTTATCTCAACATCGCGCCGTAATCACGCGTGAGCACATTTTGTTAGTGTATAGGGTGAAAAATTTGAAGAAAGTGCAATATTTTTCGTAGTTATTTTTCTGAACCTTGGACAACGGTCTTTTGCAACATTTGTTGGGCTTGACAATATTTCATCTTGTTAACTGTTAGAGTTTCAGATTTTCGGTTCGGTGATAACAATCTACCATTGGAAAGTTGTATTGGTGATAACAAAAAGATCATCAAGCGAAGATAAACCAGGAAATCGAAAATCGATATGGATTCAAAACAAATTGAACCCTTTGAATATAGAATAAAGAAAATAAAGAAAATACAAAAGTATTTTCTTTATTCTATATTCAACATGAATTTCTACAAAATTAACAATTAACAATCGAACAAGTTTGAACCCTTTGAATTGAAGGGGTTATATTGAGAAAAAAAGTTGTTTGCTTTCTACTGCTCCATCTTGATACAAAAAAATGTGGGAATCTTTCAAAGAAAGAAAGGAAGTAATCAATTTGAAAATAAGTAACTCTATACATGGATGTGTAGATCATGTAAATAAGCAACTTTCAGATACAAACTGGAAGAAAGACCTCCTGATTGGTACTGAAGAGTCCTAAGGCAAGTGTCTTACGGCGAAACATCGATGTCTACCAGAGAGAATGACAGTGTTCCATGTAAGTGCAATTTGTTACCATTCATTTAAAGTAGAACTCCTGTGAATGATATCTGATTTTATTCCCTAACGAATGTTTGGAGTACAAACTGAGTAGAGAAAAGTATCTTCTGCATAATTCAGTGTTCATACAAAAGTATTTGTTTCGAAAGAATTTTTTCTTTCGTGCAATTCAATGTTTATATGAAAGTAGCTGTTTCAGAGGGCGTTCTTCCAGTTTGTGTCTGGAAATTGCTTCTTTGCTCCTCACAAAAACAAAAATGATCCCATGAAGAAATACAATATAAAGATGAAGAAACAGTGAAAAAAAATCCGAAATTTGATTAAAAATAATAAAGTGGGTTCGCAAACAAACAAAAATTATAGGGTCATACATGGAAAAATGTAAAAGAAGCAATTCTATATGGAACGAAAGTCATCTGAACTCATGGAACAAAAAACAGAAATATAGGATGGTTTGATGAGAAGTGCAATGAAATGCTGAAAGAAGCTAAGGTGGAAAAGCTGAGAATATTGAGCGATATGTGTATGCGATATGCAGCTAAAAAAGGATCTAGAGCAAAAACTGGATAAAATGGAAGCAGAGTTCAACAGAAAGGATATGGAGAAATTTTAAGAGGGAGTGAAAAATTAAAGCACAGCTCATTAGTAGCCCACAATTTTATCGAAGATGAAGATAGAAGTTTACTAGGAGACTCAGAAAAAATTGAAGAAAAATGGAAACCATACTTTTCAGGGTTACAGCTAGAGAGAACGAATGGCGGAGGCCATCGAATTGGAAGAGCTAAATGAAGAAGAAATGAAACTAACTATCAGGAAACTTAAAAATAAATAGAATAAACGCAAGGATTCATTTATTCATTTATAAACTATTCTACAGGTTACACCCAATTACAGAACAATTATATAAGTCAAATTACAATATAATACAATTACAATAAGTTATAAGATAAAAACAATCCATATAAATAGCTGAAGTATATATGGGATGAAGAAAAATTTTCTAGACACCAGGCTGTCTATAACCCTTACCTACTGAAAAGAGAGGACAGTAAGAAATGCGAAAACTACCGAGGTATATTCAACACTGCTATAATAGATGTCACTTATAAAAAGTGGGGATTCTAATTGAAGAGAGGTCACAGTTAATATTGGAAGGAAGAAGTGGAAACTACAGCCGGATTTAAAAAAAACCATTGTAGAACATATACCTAACATCGGGCATATTCAAGAAGCAGGTTTTTGAATTTTACAAAATATATCTGTTATTTGAGAAATGTAGTATTTCAAAGAAGTTGATTAACCTAGTGGAAATGACGCTGACCAACACAAATAGATAAGTACTATTCTGATCATTCAGGGGGTTCGAATATTGTACCGCTTTCAGCAAATTATGTTTCAGATGAGTTATTGAATGAATGTGTTTTACGGATAAATTTCAATATGCGATTTGTAGATTATTTGATTTTGCTAGTACCGTCTGATAAAATTGAGACAGTTTTGTCAGTTTTAAATTCATATGATAAAAATATTCAGTTCACAGTTGAAAAGAAAACCAATAACAATATCCTGTTTCTCAATACCAGAGTCATAAGAACTGAGCAGAATACTTTGATAACTAACTGGTGCCAAAAATCCATATGCAGCAATAAAATCATGAAGTTCCATTCATATCACCCCACTAAAATAAAAATCAACTCAATTAAGTTAAGCATTAGTAAATTAGTTACTTTTTTATAATACTAGACACCGTCCTATCATATGTATATCAAGTATAATTCCAAATTCATCAAGTGATCCAAATGATACAATCGTTTTCAGATCATTGCTGAACATTCAGAATCTCACTTTCAAATTAGTGATTTTTTTTCAATTACAATTATATTATAATAGGCAACAAGAATATTTTAACCATTTTTTAAATTATACAGCAGAGTGAAAACTCTAACTAAAAATAAAAAATCTAATATAGTTTTCAAAATTCCTTGCATGGAGTGTAACAAATCATATTTGAAAAACATCAATAACTCTAAAAAGTCGCATCATTTCTCATTACAGTCATTGCAGGAGGAACATAAACAGATGTGCATTATCACATGTTAAAGATGATGAACCATATTATGTATTACAACCATTCCGTTGTCCTTTGTACACATATAATAACGATAGATCCATGAATAAAAAAACTGATTTAAATAATCTTAGTAAAATTTATACTTACCTATATACCCAAATGTCAGAAAGAAAAATTTCACTTCCAATTGAAATTTTCCTCGTTTCATGAAAAAATGTTTTATATTATGTAGAGATACTTATTTTCCTTTTCAATCTCACCTTAGTAAGTAGATCCTCAGTTGTCCTGAGGAAGGTGGTAAGCCGATGTATAGGACATGATTAACGTTTTTCGTCAATTTATATGTTTAATTTATTGTTTTTCACTCATTTTACTGCCCTGAAGAAGCTTTCCATTAGAAACGAAAGCTTGGCAAAGTAGAGCAGAGTTTGATTTTTGATTTTTTGACTGAGAGACCCCGTTAATCCATTTTACTGTACTTTTCTTGGTTATTTACATGTTGTCTTCAATCGAAGACCGCCTGCCCGGTACTGACGATGCCCAATAGGCTGAAACATCAATCTACCGGTGGCTCTTAAATTGAAATCAATATGGGAATGATCAGAAGAGTACTTATCTATATAATTTCATTTCGTTCATTACATTCTTTTTTTCCTTGAATTTGAAATATTTGAAATGTTTGAACACTGGAAGTCTTAACAGTTATTTAACTTGAAAACCACTAGCTCCAACCAGTCTTCAAAGAATATAAACATATTTCAAAAAATCTTCAACGTTCAGAAATACTGAATAGTCGCCTATATGGCTCACGTTACCAGAGATTGATGGGAAGTCTAGCTTGTGTCAAAATTATATGTTTGGGATTGATATATCTAAAGCATCAGGAAACGCTTCAAAAATTCCTGCATATGATTGACCACCAAGATTGTACCTATTATTGTCCAACTTTTCAAATAGGTCTTCTGTGTGGTTGACGGAGTATTATCTGATTTATTTACCAACTTTTACTTGTGTTTGGAACCTTTGGTGCAGTAATGAATATAACCGAAGTTCTGTTTGATCTTCCTCTTGAAGATGCTCACTTGGTGATTGAAATATGTGTCAAGATCTTAAAATAATGGTTTGGTTTTGGAAAAAAAACTCCAGTAATATTCATTTACCCTGTTTTATTAATTTTTTATCGAGTATGTTTGTGATTAAAATAAACGACAATTCTAATACTATGTTTCATACTACTTGGTAGTTGTTTCATACTATTTGGTAGTCCATCATTCAGTTATCGTGTGGAGGTCAGTAGAAAACATCTCCAGAGTATAACCTTTGGTGATCCTCATTGATAAGCTACACTAGATTTCTTCGCTCGACTGAGTGATCGATGGTGAAGTTTCGTTTACTTAAGTCTGTCGTGTTGAAAATGGTGTTTATCAGAAGCAGGAACAGAATCGGTAGAAATGTAACCTAGAATACCGCCAGAGTTAAAGGTAAATGAATCAGAGGATACTCCGTCAGTACAAACAGAATTTTCTATTGGTCAAATTCAGGAAATTTCGGGAGAAGTCGATCGAATGATGATGCAGATCGAACTAATGGAATGATAATGATGAAATGATGTGGCCCAAAGGCCACAAGATTGTCTTCATTTTTCGAAAAACCGAACCCTCACTTGTATGTCATAAATTCATCTTTAATTTTTCAATGTTAACACACACACTTCATCACTTTGAAAATTGAGTAAAACCAAGATTAATATATTAATATGTATTAATATATTTTATATGTACTGAAGAAAAAGTATGTAAATTTGAGAAAATACCAAGTAGTGACACAATATCAATGAGAAGTCTATATCATACATGTCTCACAAATACCTGAGGGTTGCTTGTAGGAAAGCAATTTGATGGATGAATTCAGACGAAAAAACGAAGTTATGAGAAATAAATCATGAAATAAATGAAATGCGTTTCTGGAATACTTTTCTGCTACTTTCTGATGTATACTCAACTTTGATGAATTTCTCGTTCTGGGGATTCCTTTCTAAAGCTTCTTTAAGAATCTCATCATACTCATTCATTTTATTTTCCAAGATATTGATTTTAGCCAAAAGTAACAACGATTTCAAACAATTTTCGTTGATGCGTAATGCCCATTTCAAATCATCTCTTGATTTTTCATAAAGTTTAAGATTTATATAAGTTAGCGCTCTGTTGTTGTATAAAAGGCAGCTATCCTTGATTTGTTCTATAGCCTAAAAATATACATTATATCAGCACCAGTGGAGAGCGTTGGAATGAAGTTTCAATTACCTTATTATACAAGGTGAGGGCCTTTTCAAATTCACCTCTTCTGAAAGCAAGAGTAGCTTGCTTTTTGAAAGTCTCCATTTTTTCCGTTCTGACCAATTTATCTTTATATCTTCTTTCAGCATCTTTCGACACCTCGTCCATGAAAGTTTCTGAAAACCAGACTAAGATGTAAGAACTGTTTTCGTCAATTCCCAACTTTTCATAAGTCAACGAGCCAAAGTTAATTGTTTTTCCATATGAACCAAGATGGCTGAATCGAATTTTCAATAAACTGATCGTGAGAGTAACTCTGAAAATTACTTGATCATTTCAACAAATATTAGGTACCCATAAATGAAGATGATAAACGGAGTTCAGCGAAAGTATAATGGTTGGACTAAAGGAGCTATTAAAACTCTTTTTGAAAAACATATAACATATATCCAATTTCGGTGACCAGAAAAGCTTAGTGTTTCTTAACACGCCGTGCTGAACGGCTATATAATGAAAGAACGTTACTTGAAATTGTTGAAACCGAAACATAACATTAGATTTTCATATACTTAAGAAATATTGTAGCGAAATTTTACAGTGACAAAGGTCCCATTCGAAACATTCTATCGTTTACTCTTTCAATAAGGAATTACCTAGTGTACTTCATCTCCTGATGACTCCAACCTGAATGATGAAATACACATTTTTTAAATCCAAAACAAGCATTTTCCTCATCACCAGAACTCAATACTCTTCTCGACACGTGTTTCACCAACCAAGCTGACGTCTTCAGAAGGCGTGTTTTTCTTTCATCTCCTGAAGATGCCAATTTGATTGATGAAACGCACGTTAAGAAGAGTACTGCATTTCTGATGATGAGGAAAAATGTTTATTTTGGATTTATTCTATGCCAGAGGTTCCAGTTTTTCTTTTTATCATTGTTATTGTTGTAATTAGTTTTCATTATACGTTTTCATTATATTCATTCTACGCCAAAGATTCGAAAATATTCAGGATACTCTGTACTGATTTTGAAAAACAATGATTCAGTCTTCAATGACATATAACAATTATTTGAGACACTTTTTTGAAATAATACTAATAAAACGATCATTTTCTATTTTCACATTTGAAGGTTAATTTTTCAGGACATTATTATATATCTATTATTAGTATTGTCTGAGAATGCAGTATTAGTGATACACAAGCTAATGTCGCCAGAGAGATGTAGGTACCTAACCATTCTTTTTGAATCAATTTCAATTGCAATTTGATGGGTGCCTTTAAAAAATAACTACATACGATATTTCTTTTCGCAATTGTGTGTTTATTTACGTTAAGAGAGAGAAGTTGAAAGCCAAAATCATTCTTTTCTAATAATTAATGTCTCCCCTAAAAATATATCCCTTTCAAGTTGAATTCTAAAGACGAATTTAAAAAAATCATCTAGATACATTCAAAATAATTAATTTCTTCAGTTCCTTAATTATAAAATTCATATGATACTCTAATGAGCAAAATAGAAAAGTCATGTCTGCAACACAAAAACACAAAAAAGCATAATCACACTTTTGTTAAATCACAAAATTAAATTAAATTCTGATTCGTATTCATTATCAATTTATGATGAATCTAGGACTTATCTTAAATGTTTACAAAACAGCTGAATATACAGTCAAAATAATAATTTGTTCTTTATTTATTTCCAATAATAATGGTAAATGGTTGAAAATGATAGATTTTTTTATATTTTGTTAAGTTACCCTTACGAGATCACAAACATGTGTAACATTTCACTATAACAATATACAGCTTTTATTCGCACGAAAACAGGATTGAAAGTATGTCTTCTCTCCAATTTATAACTGAATGATTACAGAAATAGTTTCAATTCACTTTTCAAGAGATTGACGCTATCAATCAAAGTCAGTTTATGATAATGTCCAAGAAATTTCTAATTCCATCATTAATTCACTAAGGTCATGCTAAATTTTGTATATATGATAGTTTTTAAACTATATGTCCTGCTACAGTGAAAATTCGTTCAATATAAACTTCGAAATAGCATTGTGTACTCACTAAATATAGAAATGGAACATTTTCAATAATAACTCCAGAGTAAAATAAAAAATATGCAAGTGTCCAAAGATAATGTGATAAATCAACTGGAAGACATTATCGTCTACAATAACCAGCCATCAATTAAATTATTTTCAAATCACCTTGAGATATTTCAGTATCATTTTTCTCACAACTCTTCTTATTAATTAGGGTTCTATTATTCCTTATCTTCAGAACAATATCCTCAGAATCAATATTCTCGATTACTTCTTCACTGGTTTCTCCGAGATATTTTTTCGCTTCTAAATTTCCGATTGCTTGCAATCTCTCATCTTTTGAGGCCAATTTTTTTACTATACTTCCCACCTCGTTCACTCTCAACATAAAGTTGTTGAATTCTTCGTCTAGTTTTCCCAGTTTATCTAGTTTTTCCATTTCGTGAAAAACTATTTTGACACAATAAATATGTCGGTAGGGCAACCAAATAACGAGGGTTGCTAAGGATAATTGATTAAACGAAGGTGGCCGAAAATGACCTACAAAGGATTAATTATTCTTTGAGTCAGGAAATGTATGTAATCTATGTAAATTTATATAATTAGAGACATTTTCACCTCTGCAATTTATTTGTTTACCATTTGTTAACATTCGGTATTATTTATACAGTCATATATCTGTTCGCCATGAAAGAACTTAACTCCTCGGTCCAAAATTACTCCCGTCCAAGCAAGCACATATGTGATTTGTCATCCCATGACAGGCGCAATGTCATTTTATTATACACCATAACCATAAAAAGCGTCCCTAGCAGCCATTAAACAAGGTCGCTTTTTCTGCATTTTTCTGTTTTTCCACATAAACGGTGGATGATTAGCCATTCATCAAGTGTATACCCTCTCTGTGATAGTGTGTGCGTCTGTTGTGTCGAGCAATCACGTCTCAGGCCTCTGGTGCGAGACTGTTCGCGAAATCATCCGCCAACCCTTGGGAATTCACTAAAGGTGAGAGTACGATAGCAGTATGAAGAAGCTGCTTGACGGCGTGATGGCCAGAGGCAGGGGTGAAGTAATCAGCATTGTATGCCTTCTACTTGACCGCCTGGGTCTGAGTCCAGCAAAGCTGCTAAAGGGTAGTCCCGGATTCCACTCCACAGGCTTCCGGATTTCCGGAAGACTTTCATGCTCTCCTCCTCCGCCTAAACCAACCGTCCTGGTGATTAGAAACACTGGGTGGCCCCGAAAACCCATTTGACCCAAATTGTTAATCAGGTTGGAAATCCAACTGAACAGGAAGCTAGCTCCCCTCTCCCCACGCGACCTGAGGTGCCCCAAGCACTAAAAAGGTACACGTTCCCCCAATTATCGTTCACCAGAAGAGCAAATAGTTCAATTTTACAAAGTTGGCAGCCTTCGAGAAGGTCAACTTTTCCAAGACAATCAATTTGGCCGACGGCATCAACGTGCAGCCTTCGTCGGTGGAGGACTACAGAAAGATGTCCAAATTTTCGGTGAGGGAAAAAATTCCCCACCATACCTACACCCTTCCTGAGGACAAGTAGAAAAGAGCTGTCTTCAAAAGAGTCCTCGAACACCTAGAGTCCTCTGACATCGATGATGCTCCAGTGGAATAAGGTTTTCAACAATCATTCGTCACCAGGATGATGTGAGGAAACCGACCACTTCCTTTGGTTTTGGTTCAAGTGAACCAAAATCAGAAGAATATATATGATGTTACTGAACCTCAACGCCAGAAGACATTAGTAGGGCAATGTAGACAGTAGACACCTTTTAGGTGAATGCAAGAAGCCGCACATGGAACCACCTAAGTGCAAAGATGTGCAAACTGGGAACTACCGCGATTGCCCTGAGTTCTCTAAGGTTTGCAGGAAAACCAAAGTAACTGCAGATGCCACTCGTAATGAACCCTTTGAAGGCGGCCTGCCGGCGAATCGGCCACGCGCCTGGGTGTGAGTTTTGCTGGGGCGGCTAAGAGCGGTTCTAAACAACACTTTCGCCAAGCCAACCGCAGCTCCTAGAATTCCTCCTCTAGCGAAGGTAACTGACATCTGTTCCGCCATGGAGCAGATGAAGGAACTATTCGCGTAGTTTCCCGTAATTAAAAAATGTTTACGGTGAACACCAACGTGCTAGCTGGAGCTTATTAACGGTTAGACAACCTACATTGCCTAGCTCTCTCAAGGTTGTCTTTTGGAATGCCAATAGGATTCTGAACAAGAAGTTGGATTTTGAAAACCTTTTAATCGACAACAACATCGATGTTGCACTTGTACAGGAAACCCACCTGGCGCACTTGTGCAGGAAACCCACCTGCACAACGAACCTTTTGGGATTCCAAACTACCGTTTCTACCACAGAGAAGGCGAGAAGAGGTCCTCATAGACTAATCGCGGTCTACAACTCTCCGCAGAATCGTCTACTACCAGAATTTCTGGATGAACTGCTGACAAATATCCCACAATTGCTGCTGGTGACTTCAACATTAAGCATCAACTGTATAGCAGAGTCACCAATGCGAACAGCCGAGCGCTCCATGCGCATCCTGACAGGCATGCCTATCGAGTCTTAGGCCCAGGTGAGCCCACGTACTATAATGGGAAACACATGCGCTTGCTGAAGGATATGATTATCGAGTGATTAATCTAAGTGAGCTCACGTACTACATTGGGCAACACATACCTGACATGATTGACATCCCACTGCACAGGAACGTCTCCATGTGCTGCGAAATCTACAGTCTGTCGGAACCGTACTCAGATCATAATCCAGTTATCCTGATGTTGGGTGATGATCCTCCTTCCCAGGACTATTGCATGATATCATTCACGAATTGGGAAGCCTTTAAAGCTTTACTAGTGGAGACATGCAGAGATCGTGAGGTATTTCAAAGTCGCATGATCTCGACGCGGCATTGGCAGATTTCAAACTGTCGGTAATGATGCTTGTCGCGCAGCCACAACCAGGACGGAGTTTCCTCTCAGGCCATTCTGCGGCTAGCAGAATAGTCAACTAGTTCAAACACGCCATTTCTGACTATCGAAACGAGAGATGGAGCGAGTGTTTGGAATCGCTCGAACCTGAGGATGATGCCATCTGGCGAGTTACATGTAGGCTCAAAACAAGGAAGACTGCTCCCTCCTCTCTTCATGGACTGCATGGCAAGTGCTACTTCCCCACCGAGAAGGTGTTGGTCTTTGCAGACACAATGGAGTGTCAGTTTCAACTTAACGTTAACCCGAACGATTATATTGAACGTGATATCCAACTGGAACGTCAAACTCGACGCATCCTCAGGCAAAATGATGACGACGTGATCCGTCCAGCGCCGGCACACTATCGTTTATTCAACATGTATCGAGAAACACTTTGAAGCAACTATTTGTTCAATAAAATTGAATAATTCCAACGTTAAAAGAAAAGTTTTTATAATAACTGTATATAGAACCCCTAATAGCGGTGTAAGATGATTCCTTGATAAATTGTATGAGCTGATATGTGATGTATATACAAGTCGAGATTACTTTCTCGTTTGTGGTGATTTCAATATCAATATATTTCATATGAATGGCCAAGTAAACGAACTCATAAACTTGTTCAGTGAGTTTGGAATGGAAAATCATGTTAATCAAGCAACACCTATCACAGGTAGAAGTGCTAGCTGTATTGATCTTATATTCTCAAATCTCACAATAATCAAAGACAATCACATGTCAGATCACATATTTCAGATTTGTCAGTTCAATGTACTTATTGGTGATAATAAGCAGAGTGAGATGTTTTTCGTATGTGATCTATCAGAGAACAATTTGATAACATTCAAGAACATTCTAGAAAATGAAAACTGGTCAGAAATATTGAACTCTTTACATATCAATGATAAATTCAATAATTTTTTACAACATTCAACTACTACTATGAAATAGCTTTTCCACTTAGAAAAATTTAATCTAATAAAAATGAAAAAAATTGTATTCATCCAAGCTAAAAAAACTTCACAGTATGCTGTGTGAAATGGCAACCATAGCAAAACATTATTCAGATGGAGTGATACAAACTAGATATAAAACTTTGAAAGTTTTATATAAAAATAAACTGAAAGAGGCAAAATTCACCTTCAATAATGAAAGAATATAAAATGCACCCAATGTAATGAAAGACAGTTGGAAAGTGATAAATGAAGTGAAAGGGATATCTTCAACACATAACAGGAAGTGCAAGAACAAATGACTTGGAAAATATCTATAATATTTTCAGTAACCGTTTTATGAATATCCCTAGCCCTAAACCTTATCTTTCTGAAGTCAGATTATCTCCCAACCATAATTTCACATAGCTCAAGGCATAGATGGAATTTCCGGTAAAACTATAAAATATGTCAAAGAAATAATAAGTACACCATTGTCAAAATATCAAACTCAATCCCGATTTACAAAAATGGAGAATGCAGGAAGGATATAACAAACTATCGAAATGTATGTCTTGAGACACATTTCGCAAAAATTTTTGGTGCCTCATTTAATATTCGGCTGAATTCATTTTTAGAAAGCCAGAATCTTCTATTGAATTATCAAAATGGTTTTAGAAGTGATAAATCCACAACTACAGCAATTGCAGACTTGTGTACGATTATCTATGCTGCATTAAATGGAAAAGAACACCCTATAACGCTATACTTTGATCTCAGTAGGGCATTTGAAACAATCGATCATACACTCTTATTAACCAAATTTCTTGGAATTATTATGGACCATAAGATGACATGGGAGGAACACATCAATGTTCTTGCGAGAAAATTAAGCACTATGTGCTTTATAATTAAACAGATACAAAGAGCAGTGTCTTTGGAAGTATTAAAATTGGCATATTATGGACTTGTTCAGTCCCTATTAACATATGGTCTGATGTTTTGGGGTAATTCAGCTCATGTGAATAAAATATTTGTCATGCAGAAAAAAATTATTAGGTCCGTGGTGGGAGCTCATCCTAGGACAGTTTTTTCTACAGTTACAAATTATTACACTGCCTTCACTTTATGAAATGCAAATTACTGTAAATATAAAAAAAAAACGAGAGACTTCAATGTCATTAAGTAGTTCTATTCACAAAAATTCAACTAGAAACCTTTCTCCAGACTAACGATTGGGCAATACTGTTATATTTATCAGTGTATAAGGTGTTTTAATCGTTTTAATGAACTGTTTGCTCCAACTCACGAATTGTCAAATCTAAACTGCTTCAGGAACACTCTTCAAAAATTCTTGGATGGAAACGTATTTTATTCTTTAGATGAATTTTTGATGTAAGTGTATGTACATTATTATATTATCTTATATTATTAAGATAAGTAATGTACTGTTATTTTAATGTTCTATGATTGTACAAGTGTTTCGTCATTTATCAACAGATGGTACTTCTTTTCAATATATACTTATTTTATGTTTGTATTTTTGTAACTTTTATTATTTATTGACTTTTAATATATACTTATTTTGTATTTGTCCTGCTGTAAGTAGTAGGTTATGTTATGACTAGTCCAATAAGTTTATTGGACTAGTCATATACATTTGTTCGGTGATAAATAAATTTGATTTGATTTGAATATTCCATTCTCTGTTTTCAATTCTTTAAGATTATCACTTCTTGAATCCACAAGCATAAGGATTTTGAGATTTCGACCAGAAACATTAAAATTTTTATTGTGCTACTTTAAAAACGGAAATGGAATCATTATGATTTTACTCCCTTTTTTAAGGTGATTGAAACTGTCATATTGAAATGGTACATTTTTAATAGAGATTAGTTTGTGGAAAAAAATTGGGCGTTCTTCATCTCCATCATTATTTCTAGTAAAGAGTGGAAAATCTCAAGAGAAATTAAAAAATTGAATATAGGAAAAAACAATCCTTAAACAATAATTTTTCTTCAATAGATACAAATAAAACGGAAAAATTCATTTGAAAAAACTACTATTGCATTGAATTACATTTGAATCAGTTTTTGTTATTCTTAACTTACTAATAAGATGTATTTTGATATTGACGGTTTACACGCGGTTTTCGCTATACAATAGCTTTGCAAATCTGGCATACATAGCGAAACACGTATCTCGGTTTACGGTTTGATAAACATATATTGAAAATAAAAATTAATATTAATTTAATATGAATTTTTATCAAGCATCGGTCAGTTCCGTTTAATTTTTTTATTCAGCTTGTACACCAAATATTCATAATAGAATAGAAACAGATACCATATACACAAACGCTTCACAAAGAAATAAATGAAAGAGTACTGATAGGTATGTATACCCATTATTTTACTCAAAAGAAAAGGTTTTAATCTCTTGATGAACCTCTAGAATTTTCTGGTGAAAACACTAAACTCTGTCCATCTAAGCAACAGAGTGTTCCACTGGCTCATGTATAATGCACGTGACATCCCAGACAAGGCTGCTTGTACAGAGTCGCACTGAGAAACGACTTGGTATAGGAAAGTTCTTTAGTTGGAGTGTAGGGATACTAATTATCAGTTTTTTACAGCCGTATCAGTACTTGACATTTTGAAAATTTCAAACTTCAAAATGCCGTATATATACACAATACAGGCATTAAAACGTAACCGATCACTCCGGCACTGTAACAATGAATTCTGCCAGCCGATTGGAGTTAATTCTGATCTTCTATTTTTGTTGGGATATTTTGGGTTACTAGTCTCCACCACCTTTTTGGATACCTTTGAAATATTCTTGAAAAAACTTTACGACTATATGGCATTAGAAGAGACAAATATTTTCCGTCACGATAACAGTTCGTAAAAATCATGGAATTAAGTATGTTCAATAAAAGTGATAACTTCATGTCCAACACTACAATATTGAAAACGACTGTCCATTATTGTTCACTATGAACCTTTGATATGAAACATGTGAAATGAAATCGTGAAACTGTGCAAGAGTGAACACATTATTTATTAAAGGTGTCACTGATTGAAAGAGCTATTTCCTTTTACTCTTCTGTTCGTAGACAGCCAACATGTGAGAATTTCCTATAGTCGATTCGTAATGTTTCGCTACTCTTTATTTTTATATCGTTCTGAACGCATGACCAGAATCGTCCCCTTAGGTTTCATTCCCTATTTTGTAAGTATTAACTATCCGTTTTCGGCAACAGATGGATCACTTCACATGAAGTGAAAAAAATTAAATTCCGAGAACCTGTCGAATAGACATTGGTTTTTTGGTATAAAGTTTCCTATTTCAGGTATTCATTACAACTATTAGTTTGTGGTGTAACAAAGAATGTTCGGCATGCTACTGAAACTTGTGAGGTAATTAATCTGATACGTTGTTATGTGATATTTGAGAATCCAACGTATCACATGAAATCGTTTGTCAATCATTTACACTGTTAGTGCACCAACTTGCATAACGAGTTTTCATTCTGGGTGTTTTATATAATTAACATTAAATTGAGTTTATGTTCAGGATTTGAAACATTCTTATTTTTCAGGTAAGGACCTATTTTTTCATATACTATCTACGATGCGGTAAGTACGTAGTGGTTGAAATCTAAGATTAAGTTCGATGATGTTGAGATATTACTTGTTTTCTCGAAAAATATTCCAAACATCCTAAAGATCAATAAAACTACTATTATTTATACATACGCTAAATCTCATACAAAGAAGTAACTTTTAGATACAAACTGGAAGAAAAAGCCCTCCTGAAATAGCTACTTTCACATAAAGTAGCTGTTTACACGAGAGGAAAATTCTTTCGAAATAAATACTTTGATATGAACACTGAATTATACAAAAACACTTTTCTCTACTCAGTTTATATTCCAAACATTCGGTACGAAAGAAAAAACACACAATTCATCATAAATTACGACTTTATGTCACGGAATGAATTTGATCTATTCATGTCATTGATGACATCGTAATAACATTATTCGCTTATTTGATTGAATCAGAGCCAAAGAAATCTTGTTTAAATTCAAAGGGATATATTTTTAGGAGTGATTAATTTTTGGAAAACATCGGTGTCTCCCAGTGAGGATGACAGTGTTCCATTTTTACCTTTCAGTTAGTATATTGTGTAGGAATTGATTGTGATGGAATTGATTTAATGTTTGGGATTCAAACTGTGTAAAGTGTTTTTTTTTTATAATTCAGTACTTACCCATATAAAAGTATTTGTTTCAAAAGTTTGTTTTCTTTCGTGTAATTCAAAGTTTTGAATCAAGATGGAGTACTTAATAGAAAGCCAAAAACTTTCTTTCCCAAAAATCAATCACTCCTAAAAATATAACCCTTTCAATTTAAATCTAATATGAACACACATATTGAGACTGAGACTGTCACAATTAGGTATTTTCTAACAGCAAAAAGTTCTTAGTTTTGCCAATTTTGCCTTATGAGAAAATCTTTTTACAGGCTATAAATACGGTTAACGAATCTTTCAGCTAAATTAGCGGAATAGTGTTTTCATGATGTTTTCTCCCGAAACGGTTTGACATGATTCTGTTAATTGACATAAACAAACGCAAATACAATTCATTGTTTTCGGTTCTATTATGTTAGTAAATACTCCTAGTACCTAATAGCTTCCATATACAGATACTTATCAGTTACACTGTCATTATACAAGGTGAGTCAACAAGATTCCCTCGGTCCATTGCTATCTGGAAAGACAATTTTTCGAATTTTTCAATTTTTTTCGCAGTCATATCGATAAATATTATCTTTCAAAATTGTTTTCTCGCATACTGGATGATTCAGCCGTTATATTTATCAAATGGAACACCCAGTATATGAATACGTCATTCGATTCCATATTTTTTTAAGGACTACAGCCATTAAGTGGATTTTTTTTAGGAATAGTTAGTCAACATCACTATGATAATTTCTGTAATCTCAACTTTCGAAAACAATATATAGGGTACTTGGTGAATCCGCTCCAGTTTCATTCATTTTCAAAGAGATATAATTTAACTTTTTCAAATGGAACACCTTCTATTTTTTCATTTGTATGAAATGTTCCAACATTTACTATAGGAAAAACTGAGATTTTACAAATTATACCAATGTATTTTCTTATGTTCACTTACTCAGTTTTTTTCGAATATTCAAACTAATCGTCAGTACGTACATTAGCATTTTTATTACTATCTAGTGATAGTTATCAGCGGTTTCAACTGTGAGAAATGCGTAAAAAACCTAAAGAATATTTATACTTCTCTTTTTTAACCCAGTTATCTATGACTGACATCAAAAAATGAATCTCGTAATTTCGGAAAATCATGAGCTTTATGTGTTTTTGCACCTGATAGCGAAACGAAAAATATATATCATAGGATGTTTCACTGAAAAGTGCACTCTTCCTACGAATTCCCTTTTATTTTATTATAGTTAATAATTTTGTACCAATTTTAAAATTCTAAATCTGCTTATTCATTGACACTTAGACGGAACGAAGTTCGCCAGGTTCGCTAACTAATAATAAAACTGTGTTATTTAAGTACACATTTTCTAAGTTTTCAACAGTATTTGAATTCATATAGGAATGTGTTTGCATCACTTGTAAAGAGTTCAAAAACACGTCTTGATTAGGCTATACTGGAGAACAGTATTCCTTAAATGTGGCTTGAAAAGACTCTCATATATTCTTAGTTATTAATAAAGAAGCCGCACATGCGGCCCATATACATGGCAGAAAGAACCTATCTTCATCTTCATACATGTAGGTATCCTCTAAATAGCTTGCATATTATTGATATAGATCATCATCCGCAGGCATGTCAGGCATTAAATCTTTGTCGGAACAATCTCCAACCTCGAAAGATAGCAAAAACAGCAACCCAAATGAGTAAATCCATTGACCAAGTTCTTTTATAATTTCTATATTGTAGTCACCTATACACTACACTTCATGAAAGTTTTTTTATTTTTTTCTATATTCAACAGTAAGTCGTAAGTTCTGGATTTTTTGCTGCCAGAATAAGAATTACATTTCAAATAATTCTAAATACTGTACTGGCAGTGATTTACTATATCTATACTGCCTTTTCTAAGTCCATTACTTTTATTTTTGGTGTCATTTTATTCCAAAGAGTTTCACACATGTACTTAAATAGTTCGTTTTCAGCGACCTTAGGAACCTCAGTGGATTTCTATTAGTGAAAATGTTTTATTATTTACAGTTTCACAGGGAACCAAATATAGGCTGATAGTACTGTTTAACGCACGAGAGCTCTTGTTTTTAAAACTACCGTAGCTCAAAACCGATTCATTTTTGAGTTTTACATTCAATAAAATTTTTTGTTCTACTCAGAAAAAGAAACTTTTCTCCGAGTTTCAGAAAAATCGACGGGTACTCAAAAACTATTATATTGTGTGGGTATCCTTTACATTTTTTGAGAAAACTGATGCCTGAATTCCATTGGCAGGAAATTCTACTTAACTATACGTATACTGTCACCTCAATCCCATTTTTCTTTTCAGATTTTATCTCTCATAGTGAAAGTTTCGGCTCAATCGACTAATTTTATGAACTCACTCAAAGTATGATAATCTTACTCTGAATCATTCCCAAATTTATTATAGAATTCTCAGAATATTATGTGGCAACGTGTTTCTAATGATGCGATCATACTCTCCTCTTCTCTACACCTTCACCGGCGGATATAATCAATGTAATCATGTACTTATGATATAAGAGTGAAGAGCTTAGCTCGAGACATTACCGATTTCCTCTTGACATTTTTTTCGATAACGAGAATTCCAGGATTTCTGTTGGATACAGATAAAGTTCAGTAATTTGCCCTCTACATATCGAGGTAAAGCTGAGGAATAAGAATGTATGTCTCAAGTTGATCGATTGAAATATATTCTACTTCATGCAGGCTATTTTCAATAAAGACACGCCTGAAAAAGCTATTGTAAAGCAAAACACGTGTTTTTGTAAAATTTATCCTTGAAAATCTCACAATAAAGTGTTTCTTGAATACGTTAAGGATTTTCACCAAGTATCTGTCGATTTCATCTTATATATGGTCATCTATTCACTTCACCAATAAAACTGTTTTGACTGCTTTGCAAAACAAATTAATTGCACAACAGCATATATTTCAACTTGAAATTCCCAATTATATTTGTTTTCCTCTCTAATTGTAGCACTTCCAACGGGTTGAAGCACATACAGTATTATCTGGCGAAATAAATGGCCACTGACCATCAACGAAATGAATTCCGAATGGAATATTATTCAATAAATTAATTTTATAGGCCTATGTAACTCCATAAAAATTCACGTAGCGTGTAGGTCATTGTCTCTTTGTTCTTTCAAAACAATAAATTCAGGAGGGGGACCTTTAGTTCTTTGTAATGTATCAAGTTACGTGTGGCCAGAGCAACCCTGTGCAGATAAAATCATGTTACATGTTCAAAAAGAGGAGACATTATGCGTAATAAGATAGCTTTTTCGTGTCCGTAAACAGGTTTAATGTGAGTTTTGGGAGGCATGGGTTATTTGTCAAATTTTACGTTCATCAAATTTAATGATGTGTCCACATAGATAGTAATGTTTATACAGAGCTCGGAGTTTGATATTTTTTCACATCAGTTTTTATCAGTTTCCCTACAACAACGAAAGGATAGAGTAAATAATAGAAGATTGCTTCTTTCGTAAGGAGCTGAGGAGTGAGTATTTTCTACTATACTCAGATGTATCGTGAGAAAACGGTTAAAATTACACATAGGTACTTCAAAAAAAAATCATATTCACTGTAAAAATATTCACATTTTGTCTCTATCAGCTTTGAACACAGCAACGTTCAATATAATTTACTCGGTGATTGATCTGCGATCGCAATTTTGTTTCAGACAGAACTACCGACAGTATAGTTTTCCTACTAGAAAAAAGCAATATGATAATTGAATTGAAGTAATATATTATATAATATTTTGTTATAGTATGTTTCACTCTAAAGGGTATTGACTTATCAACTGCAATAACGTACCTGGTTTGATCCTATTGTGAAGTGTAGTGTAGTGTAATATTGTGATTCTCCTCTCGGGTTTCACAACTTATGGGTCTAATTGGTATTATTATAATCGTTTAGCCAATACCATATATCGTGAAACCTACAATATTTATGAAATACTGTTGTATCTTTTAGAATAGCTTGAAGCACCTGAAAAATAGCACAATCTGTACCGGAGTTCCACATGGTTGTATTTAGGGGCCTACCCTTTTCCTTATTGACTATATCGTCTATAACTTTCTTTCGTAAGTTTCTCATTTTTTGCAATTGATGGACGTATGATAACTCACAGAAACAATACTGCCACTCTTGAGAATCTATAGAATATTTTTCAACGGAATAATTACTGATTTTATCAATATCTGGTAGAGGTACACCATCAACGAGAGTGACAGTAGTGTGAAAAAAGTCGTGAGAAAATGTAAAACAATGAGTTTGATATTTGTGAAATATGGAAATCCTTTATCATTTATAAGTCAAGTAACAAACCTAAATATGTTGTTTCTGCATCTTCAAAATGCGTCTTCAACATAGACGAACAATGGACGATAAAAGTATCTCCCAAGAAAATTTTCACCACTATAATTACGGGTACCATTGTATGCAACGCAACAAAACCAGTTCGACCTATGTCACATCGCCTTTGGAAATGTCTGCTGCAGTTGTAGGCGAAACGTCAGGCATGAAGCCTACAAGCTACGACAAACACACTCTTTATCAGCTTGTAAAATTAACCTTGTTGAATTAGACTAGCAGAAGTGATATCAGTATTTTCACAACAAATTCTCCTTATATGAAAGACAGTAGAAGTACCCCACTTAGAATATCATCTTGAAGATTTATAGATTATTTCTGGATAATGAATAACTGTCAATAATTCTTAGTCAATTTAACATTTCAGGTACAACAGACATTTCAACTACTCAAAAATTCAAATCTGGTTGGATATGAAATTGAGATTCCGAATCATTTTGTCAAAATGTAAATTGATCTTATCTGTCAAAATATGATTTGTATACGTACTAGAATCAGGGTCGACCTGGCCTGGAAGGGTTGTTTCTAAGACATTCTCACTTTAGATTGGTATTTGTAAGGTCAAAATTTTGAAAGTACTCCCAATATATTTTTCATATCATTAACTATTGGATCGAGAGAAAATTCATCAGACAAATCAAACATAACCGTAACCAAAATTCATTCATAACAGGAGAATTAAGATATCTGGATTTGTTTTTGATTGAGACTGTAAAGGCAGAATTGGGGTACGCGAATTCGAGATCAAAAATATCGGACTTTTACCTTTGTGGTCAATTCATGTATGCTAAAGCTGAAAATGATAGATTGAATATGTTTACAGTCAGAAATTCGTCTTGAATTTTCAGGAGGGATCAGTTTTTTGGAAAGAAAGCTTTTGAGATTTCTATTTTTTCATTAAATGAAAAGTGTGAAAACCATTTGTGTAATGAAGTGCAAACATGAAATTTTCTTTCAGATACAAACTGGAAAAAAACAACTACTTTTACATGAACATTGAATTACACGAACAACATGTTTTCCAAATCTCTTTATACTACAAATATTAGTTAGGAAAGTGAACAGATATAGGTTGTTAACAATAAGAAGAGAATGACGTCAGAAGATGACAAGTTACGATGTTGCCAACATGTGCACTATTTCGAACTTTCAAATTTTTTTTGTGCTGTTGATATGTTTTATTGCTATTATCCTTACTTACTTTTAGTATTTGTTGGAACTATTTCGACAATGCTTTAGGCATATTGAATATACGCAGAAATGATTAGTTCTGGAAAGAAAAGAAAAACTAACAGTTTTCGAGTTTTTTTTTCGATTCGCCAACGTCTAAAATTTTACTATCAGTTGAGCAACTTACAAAGTGAAATGTTACTAGTTTCATTATGGAATTGACCGCGGTGGTAGTGCGTCCGACTCACGATCGGAAGGTCGTGTGTTCGATTCCCGCCTCGACCAGATATTTTTCTCGACAGAATTTGTCTGGTTGGAGCTGGAATGATTCTGCAACCGTGTTAGGAATCTCACTTTAAAAGGAAAGACCTCGTTATTCCTTAGCTCGCACAAGTTTCTCAACTTCTGAGAGTTGTGGTTCGTATGGGAGCGGCAGCTGATTAACGGAAAAACAGATTTTAAACAGATTTTTGAACAGATTAGAGCAAAATCAAATTCACGTATTTTTGCATGGTTTTTAAAAGAAGCAAAATTATTTCTCAAATGATTATTTAAACAATAGAAATATAAAGATATCGATTTTAAACCATTGAAAATTGAAAATAGGAAAAAAAAAATTATAAATTGATGGATGTAGCCGTTACTACGTGGTAGGAAATCATAATGAAAAGACAAATGAAAATTTTTATGTTTTTTACCACTTTACTTGTAACTAATGTTACTGCAACTTCGTCCAATACGGACATTTTCAAACTTATACAAACAAGTTTATTGTATAAGTTTGAAAATATAATGAAGGAAGTGTCTACAAATTTTCAGGATCTTCTCTTTCTGTAGGGGCCGAATTCGAACCTCTTTCGGATTTTGCCTGACATCCAGAATTTAATGTGGAGAAATTCGAATCTGGTGACAGCAGCTGCCAAATTTTATTTGAATAAAACAAACAAGGCAATAGCGACAGGATTACCAATGGTCGACAATAT
>WOGN01000606.1:833-23358 GCA_015342105.1 Leptinotarsa texana
CTGCCCAGCTGGGGACCGAATCAGGTTCTTACACCATACAAACTAATCGGCTTCGTTAAGAAGCTGGGTTTATTTGGTCGAGTGTGAATAGGTGTGAGCCACAATAAACCCTTATGGGTTGCGGTAAAGGGTCGAATAGAAAAGCTACCTACCTAGCTACTAGATAGGTAGGTAGGTTTCTCTATCATATTTCACTAGGTATGTGTAAATTTTGCTGAGACTTTCAATATCAGTTCTTTTATTCATTGAATGTTCTTCGTGATTGATATGTATCATTTCCAAAAATATTCTTTTAGTTGTATTAATTTCTCTATCTAAAATATGTGGGTTTTCAAAATTCCCTTTTTGATTCTCCGAATTAACATGTTCTGTTAATGCACAAGAAATAACATTAACTGTCGCTTGCCATATTCAATATGTGTGTTATATAAAATCGAAATAGGCTGATATCAGAATGGTCCTGGTGATAAACCAGAAACGAGAAAAATTTGCGAGACTTTCCCTGCTGAGGTGACTTGCATAAATGTCTGTCGGATATAATTCAGTATCCAACGTAGTGTTAGCCGGGGTAGTAGTTGCTTTCCGACAGGCATTGACCAGAACCTACGGTCTAGGTAGTTGGACAGAAAAATATTTCGAGATTTTATTTCGAAATAATCATTTTCTATTACGTATGTATCGTTCCTCGATACAGTCTTCAGACATGGTTTGATCTCAATTCAATAACAAAATATAAATAGTTGAACATTTTTCTTAATATTGTATAATATCAAAAATAAATTAGCGATGAAGTTACCTCAGCAGAGTCGGATTCAAATAAAATTTGCATCACCTGTGACCAATTTTTGAGCGCCCTATTTCGATTTTGTGAAAAATCACACTTCAATATGGCGCTAAGGAGCTGCATGTACGTTGCGCTGAGTTTTATTTTGACAGAGTTGAGCAATTTGAAAATGAAAAATCAAAATCGTCTTATGCAAATGAAATTCTGCATATGGACTGAAAATTGTGTTTAGAAAAACTTCTACAAATAACCACTTTTAGAATATTTTTGGAAACTAATGAAAAAATGTATGTATATGAAGGAATGTATGTATATGAAGGAATATTATTATAAAATTTTACTCGCTAAAAATCTTCCAAACCTTCAGAGGTTTCAATTGAAAGCACTAGTCTTCAACTCCCCGTTAACTTCTTTTTGGATATTTTTGAATGACGCTTCGCTCAGTCTTTACAAAAACTTTACGAATGTAGTACACTGGAAAAAATCTGCTCCATCCCAATATCAGTTCGTAATAATCATTTATAAAACTGATTACTTTCATCCCAACTATAGGAATTTCATTCACTGAAAAGGGAATATTTTTAGTAAAGGTTGGTTTAAAAAATTAGACTAGAGACAAGCAAAGTAGGAGTTTTTTTTTCTAGCCCATCGTGAATAAATTAGACTTTGGAATTTGAATCCATAATTAAATCTGTTAGGTAGTGGATATACCTGAATTCTGAATCCAAAAAGGAGGAACATGATGTAGTAGTCATAATTTCAGTTTGTGATGTGATATATGTGATGTGTGATGTGTGAATATAAAAATTGTCTTGATTGTGAAGTTGGAAATCTTGAACAAACTATTTGCTGTAATATTTTTAATAAATGAAACAGTAAAATTATCATTGCATTTTCGGTCTTCCTTCATTTTCTTTGGTAAAAATGTTGGATAATCTTAAATTATAGCCAATATTCTACAACTAATTAATTTTCATATTCCTCGCCTATTTTTTCATTTAAATGTCCTAGGTCAAGAAGAAATATGCTAATGAAGTCACCTTTTTACACTATGTGCATTAATTATAATATAATGTGAAGTCAATGAGATATTTTCTCTTGCACGCAGAGATAACTCATCAAAAGGGCTTACAGTTTTCTTTAGTTATTTTCAGCTCCAGTTTATACCATATCAAGTTGTTTTATCATATAGTATATAGTGAATGGAAAACTGTTGGACAACAGAACTATTATTGTTATTACAGGTAATAAAAATTTTGAAAACTGAACGATGTAAAAAATAATAATCAATCATTAAAGCACAGACCACCTTGCATGATTTCAAAGTTTGAAAATTTCTCTTAGGGGCCATTGGAATTCGGATTCGTCTTACGTAATATAAAACACATAAATTGAAACGTCCATTCCCAAATCGTCCTTAAAATAATCATTTGTAAAAATACCAGAGGCGGCTTCAAATTAGTGAATTGGGGTCTGTCTATTGATTACAAAGCGGCGCGTTGAGTTTTGCCTCTAGCGCCGACATTAAAAGTTTGATATCTGCTCTGTAGGCCTACCGAAAATTCAACGAATAAAGGCATACTTAGTAAATTAGTGAATTATATAGGTAGGCAGTAATAAATGAACCTATCATGGTATGTCATATATTATATATATTATCACCATACTAATTCAATAGAAGAATACCAAAGTTAATGAGACATTTTGGAAAAATTCAGAAATATGTGCACTGTTTAATAAATAATTCACAAAACTATGTTCAGCCGTCTGTAATGAGCGGTTGAATATTGGACTTATTATCGTTCGTGGTATCAAGAAAAATGTTTTCAAATGACGTCTGCAAAACCTTTTAGTTTACTTCGAGGATTTTTAATGAAAATTGATGTTTTAAATAGTTTTATTGAGAAATTTCTTAAACAAGTGTAGTATTACAATAAATGGTGAAAGTTTTATGAAAACTCAATCACGGAAAAGTAAACTGAGTTCTTCTGGGTTTGAACATAACAAAAGTGAAGTGTGAACCTTGTAATAACATAGCTAACAGAAAGTTTTTCATTCAATATCATATTCCCTTTCACCATTACTTACGTCACTAGTTGGCCATTACATCAAGACATTATACATAAGTCTATTAACTCTTATGGCATAGAACTATTTCATCTATCTATTTTATCTGGTCTTGATATTGCCACCATAAGTAAAGTGCATTAACTCTTTCCCAATTAAGTTCTTTGTGGCTACCGTTTGGCTTAATTTTTATTTATCTGTTACTACTAATTGATGGGTCTACCATTTTTATTCTATTTTTTCCAAAATACAGAACAGTAGTCAATTCTCAAAAACACATACTGACTCTTGTTACAATAAAGGCAAAGATACAACATGTCAACAAAACAAAAACAGTCAATGCCAGTAATTCGGAAGGTTTTTGTTGTTTCACAGTTTGGCGGGTTATTCAAAACCTATTCAGAGACTATGGACTTGAAAGGTTTTTATCTCTAACTGCATCCAGATAATGTCGCAACTCAGTACTCGCTTGGTTTATCAACGAGAGGATTTCATTAGATGTTTCACCCATTCATCATTCATCCAAATACTGAAAAAATTCATTCAAAAACTCAATTAAATATTCATTGTAACCAAACGGAGAAAATACTTCAGGAGTAAACTTACACTAAAATGTTAATCAAAAATACAATAGATCACCAAAAACTTACATTATACTGCCACCCAGCAGGATCGAAGAGAAGGAGATGTGCTGCATTGCTTATGATTAATCGATACTCAAATGAAAATCTGAATACTGTCTGTTGATGATCTTGATCTCCCTCAATATTAATGAAGATTTATACGCTGACATTGCAACTTTGATCCGGTCACAGTACTAAGGTAAAATGCTCAGTATGCAATCTGTCCAAAGTTTACGTATTTGGAGATTGTTTTATATTTCTATATCCTATGATCGTATCAATTTTGATGTCTATGAATTTGGAATATTAAAAGATGGAATTCTGAATACTAAGTGTTTTTGTTTCAGAATATTGAAGTTGAGGTTGAAACATCTTTCAATTCATGTATTCCCTTGAATGGTTTTGAATAATTTCATGATTATTTTCCATATTTGACAATAATGAATTGAGAAAAACACCAAACATTTGCTAGAGTGATTCATTGTTTATTGAAATAAATTCCACATTGTGAAAAACCATCAGAGAAAAAGAATCAGTGGGGTTAAATCTAGTGATCTCAATGGTCATTCAATGGTTCCTCGTCTTGTGAATAATCCATTGAGATAAATAATCAATAGGCTTAAATATGGTAATCTTAATGGTCATTCAATGTGTTCTTGTCTGCTCATCTACCGATTAGGAAATATTTGACCGAGGTATTCCCGAACAAGTGCATAATATGATTGCATGATGTAGTTTTGTGATCTAGTAGACTTTGCTAGAAAAGGAAATAATTCTTCTCTCTCAAAGCCCAGATATTTTTTATCTTCAAAAAAAAACATGCCCTAATAATTCTAGTAGCCCTCCATTGAAATTTTACAAACTGTACCACATTAATGATGGAATCATTGAACCAATAATAGTACAGTCAAACTAAACAATTCTTCTTCACGGAGTTTGATGTTTCTGACACACACTGAAAAGTTTTACATATTATTTTATTATATGGTTTTCCATATTTTGAGTTTTTTTTGGTATATTTTTCATTTTCAAATACGATATTTTTATCTCCGAATATTTTTCTGAAAAGTTTTCGTCAACAATTTCGTAAATTTTACCCTTACTTTTGAGTGTACTGTGTGATTATAAATTATTTTTCATTCTGCGTCTTTATTGAACAAATTTTAGAGACTGTGTTGAGCTTACGCGGCCACAGTCCATGTACGTAACTTGTGTTAAGTTTGAAGGCCGTCGTATTGTCAAATTTTTTCCTGACGTTTCAGATGTGTCCGTATTCAACATTTCAAGTGGGGGGTTCCTGAAAATTCCAACCACTCGCGCTTTCAAACTCGAAACAAGTTTTCAAAAGAATGTTATTAAATGATTCACTTGTTATTCAATTTCCAATATTCAATTTATATCAAATGTATCCCAAAATTTATCACTATAGCATCAGCCAGTAAATGTAACGGTTAATGGAATGTATGTCTAAGTAAGAAAAACTACTTGCATAATTAAAAGTGTAAGATAATCTGTGAGGTCTATTACCAAGAAAAATCATAATTGAACCAATACATAACAGTCAAAACCAACACTTTGTATCGTTCAGAATTCAGAGTGCGGTCATTTATAATGTTTAATTGGTTATATGTTGAAAATAGTCGCTAGCGGCAGCGAATTATGTAATACAGGGGCATTCATTTGTTTCCTGAATAGCAGTTTTAATTTGTTTACGCATGTCGATTTTAAGAATATTTCTTTTGTATTCAGTATAAAAAAATGAGTATAATTACTACTCGTCCATTTTCAGATTTAATGAATTGCTGCTATTATGTTCACTTTAAAACTATTCAAAAAAGAGTTCTGTCACGTAGTTGTGTAACCTCCTCGAATTTGTTTCGAATCCTTATACAAGTTCACGAACGCTTATAATGTTCATAAACGTAGACATAATAAACATTTTATTTATTCATTTAATGCTCGGGATGCCGACAGGCTCAAAATTTATAATCGAAATTTTACAAAAAAAAGTTTATAGCACTAAATTCAAATCGAACTTCAGTATTCATTTTAAATTACACTCATCTTGAATATATCTAATTGTGAATATGTAGAATTATAATAAGAAATCATACCATTAATTGATAGGCGAATCGATCAAAATATTGTATACTTTAATTCGAGATAATTCATACAAGAAAAACAGCAGGTGGCTACAAATCTTGAATAAATTGTGTCAAATTTTGTGTCAAATTAATAGCATTTAAGTTATCTCTTACAACGATTCCGTGTATATATTGACTAGGGCATTTGATAGTGGCAAGCTTGTCGTATTATGCGTCAGCTGAAGTCTCAAGTCCAGTCACAGTGGCTCTAGGTTCATAATCTCAATGTTGAACAGTGATTGTTAAGAGAAAGAGAAAATGAACAAAACACTTTTGATGTTTCAGTTTATAGAGATTACTTGGTTCATGTCTTGATAAAATACCGTTTTTTAGTAGACCTATAATAATATATGATATATAGTCTTCATTTGTTGTACTTAACTGTAGGCTAGTTCAGATTATCAGTATAAATTTAAAAATTTCATCTGCACATCTGCATAATAACATTTCAATGGAGGCAAACTTTTTCGTGAAGAAACACACTCCCAAATAATATAAATTTTCAATAATATGTCTGAATTTATCTTTTGTGGAAATATTCCTAATGAAATAATAGAATTGATAATATAATTTGGATAGCAATTTCTTCTCTTTCCCTACCAAATATTCTTATTCCACTTCTGAATGATGAGTTAGGACCGTTCAAGTATTACGTAAGCATTGTAGGGGGCGGGGGTCTTTACTTCGCTTATTTTTGATGACATGTGGGCGGACGAGTCTAGATAACATAATTAACGTAAGCATGGGAGGGGGGTAAGAGCTTTGCTTACTTTTGCTGATAACGGGGATGGAGGGAGTTAATAATTGTAAAAATGTGATTACGTAATACTTGAACGGTCCCTTAGCAAAAATTTATTGTTCTTTTTCACAGTAGTGAAGCACATCAATTCTATGTTTATTATGGACTTATCACAAATTATGCACATGTCCCTCTGTAGACGTAGGCAAAGTGTAATGTTATTCGAGCATTGGATGAAGAGAACATGAAATTTACAATTTCTTACTAACCAATGCCGTCTTCAACCGTTGGGGACCAAGGGTATTGGGGCCTTCGTCAACGGGCCCAGACTGAATCTTCGAATGTATTCTGGGGGGATAGGGAGTGACCACTTGCTCTTTTTCCGCGCCTGTCTTCAAGAAAGGACTATAGTTATCTATACTCAAATGTTACATTACGTTTTATTTCCCTTATATTGAGATTGACGAAATCTCGGATGATATCTACAAAATGTGTTTCTCTCTATTTCTTGATACTAGTGATGAAAACAGCATATGTCTTGCAGCATGTTACTCCTGAATTAGTTTTTTTGCATGTTTCAATTTGGAAAATTACCCCTCTCCGCTATAATCATAGTTTGGAGATATAGTATCAATGTTGCGTATGTCCTCGAATACTAGATCTGTGGGGCCCCATTCGACGCGAGGCAGGGGGCTCGAGCCCAATGAAATATTTACCGTACCCAGTAATGTAAGCAATGAGATGAATTCAATAATTGTTACAAGCATAATACATTTTATTCTAATATACAACTTCAAAAATTCCTCAAATAGATTCGAACATAAAATGTTCAGGAGTCGATATTACATTGAATATTTTCATATATAAACCAAAACCCTTTTTCTATCAAGTTATATCAGATGACGTGAAAATTTCACAGTTATGGTTATAATTAAAAACTAAAAAATTGCATTGTCTCCTATTCTGATTTTTATATTCCCCCTTTATCTTCATTACTTGGCACAATATTTCGGCAAGACATGAAGTTTTCTTTTTTAGTAATTTATAAAATGTACCTATTTTTCATCTATTTTCAAAAATATACATTGTCACTCCGTTTTAACACCCACCATTTATTCGAAACAGGGATTTTTGAACATATATTCATAAGAACTTTCTGTCATAAAAATATCACAAGTAATCGCTACCTGGAATTAATGACAGTACTCGAGAAACACCCTGTAAGTTTACAAATCACACCCACAAAACATGGGCGTACCAATTCAATTAACGTCAAAAAATCTGCTCTAATACATCTTTTCGCCTGAAACATCAACCAAAATTATATGGCGTGACATATTTTTCGACGTTTACAAATGATTTCGCTTTCAGAAATAAACACTCCACATTTACATTCATGTTCAACATGAGAGGTTCGAAAAACAAAAAAGACACAAAAATTATTGCTACGTGAGTGCATGGTCTGGCGCGTCACTGATTGTCATTTTTTTAATGAGAAAGGCTCGGTCAGGTCATAATTATAAATTTAATGTTGAATGAGATTCGAATGGTTGTCGCCCGCGTACAGTGACGTAACCAGGGAACGGCCTAGAAAGTCATTTTCGATGTACAATTACATGTATATATTTTCGAAATATTATGGCCATCTGTATATTTTTGTTGTGTTATCAACTAGATAAATTATCTGTCATATATTTTTCTTGTTTCTTATATTATAGCACTATCCATGATAACAATTTAACATTTTTTTTTATATTCTAGACGAAAAACAGTTTTGATTTTTTGGAGTTGTTTCCCCCTTTGCAGTCTACTGTTTAGATTGTATTTTTGTTTCAGGCGTATATTAGTGTATCCAAGGTTTATCAACAGTAATTAATCGGCACCAAAACTTGAATTTATTGTGCCTAAACTGGGCCAACAGAACGGTGTAAATGTTAGTTCGAACACGTTTTTGGTCTAACCTGAGCGAACGCGGCACCCAACGCGCGGTCAGCTTTCTCATGCCTAAATGTTGATTTATAATGTGACAAACACGTTATTTTGATACGTTCCTAACCTCTAATATCTCTCTCACTTGAATTCGGCTGTCGTCTAGCACCATTTGATAAAATTTGGCGATGTTTTTGTCGGTAGTTGCAGTTTGTGGACGTTCCCAACATTGATCATCTACCAAGCTCTTACGGCCACGTTTGAATTCAGCTGCCCAAAATTTTACAGTGGTGAATGATGGTGCGAAGTCCTCATACACAGAATCCAACTCGTATTTGATTTGCGTAGGCGTACTGCCTTTCAAAAAGAAATATTTAATGACAGCTCGATACTCAATTTTGTCCCTTTTCGTAAAAACACTCACATCAAACCACTCAAACGACTGTTACATAAGAACTGCTATTCCGAATTAGCTGAAACTAGAACTGTCAACAGATGAACAACGAAATTCACTAGCTTGTACTACTTACGAGTGCTGCTGTCTTCATGTCGAGTTCGAAAACTTTTCAGACCACTCTTGTAGTTATTATGAAAATGCATTTGTAATACTTATGTGAATGAATATCATGCAGTGTGAATCTCACCTTCCTTCACTCTCTTCTCGAATTCTGTTGATCATTAAGCACTCAAAGATATTCAGAGCATTTTGGATGCGTTAAAAGAACCCCAAAGAGCTGCACTCCAGAAACAAAAGTGCATCATCACAAATTTCATATTCATTCGTTCCATCTAGACCCTTCCATTCCGAAAGAGCTCGCATCATCGAGTTCTAATACCCATCACGGATAATCCATCTCCTCCAAAACCATATTGATTGTTTGTATCATGCAGATAAGATCTCGGGGTAATTATAGTACTATAGGAGAACGAAAAGGGTCAATGAAACGAAATGTGATTAAAAGGACCAGTAGAATTTCATTTCAAGGGTGGCCACACACCCTTCTAATTTATGTCTGATTATATGGCGTGGTAGATAGTGTGTATATAATTTGAACAAGTGGACCGAGAATAACTTGTGTGTATGATGTAAATTTGTTTTGAAGTAACTAGTTGTATACTAAGGGTTGCCTGTTCGAGGTTTTTGGTGGATGGTGTTTGGATTCAGAAATGGATTGAATAACTGTTCACGTAAAAGTGCAGGTAAACAATGTTTTGGTTGGTTTCCGGGTTTTTCTCTGGTTACAATCTCTACACGTTTCAATTGCAACTGTCATCTTCAGTGGCGTGGTCGAAGTACTGTTCTTGACGTATCAACAGAAACTTCAGACTGTCGAAGTTGCAGTTGAAACGTTTGGAGATTGTAACCAAAGAAGAAGATGGAAAAACCCGGAATTCAACCAAAACATTGAAAGCCTACATTCATATATGCACTGTTAAAGTTATTGTGAAAAACATAGATATATACTGAAATTTTCATGATATCTATTAGGTAACGACGGATAATGACGGAGATGAAAGCTTAGGAAGGACTTAGGAACTTCTTTGGAATTTCTTCAAAGAATGTTTTTGAAGATACATCCGGATACAGGATCGAAATAAAAAAATGCCTTTTGTGAAGAAAAAAGTATTTAATTTCATCAATAAATTACTGTCACAATAAGATATGAATATGGTTTCATTAAACCTTATAAAAGTTTCTCAATACTGTACATAATCACCCTTTCAACCAATTTTCTCCCTATTAATACTTGTGGTTTTAAAAACGTAGTAAAATAATTACAACGGAAATAATATTTTATCACACAGTATACGTAGAATTTCACACAACTGACAATGTGATTCATACATGATAACTCGCGTGAATTAGGGGTTCATTTTATGTGATACTACAAATGACAATTACGAGTAAATATAGATTTCTGATTTTCTGAATTATAAATACTGTGATACATTCATAATAAGTCATGTGATTCCCTGTATTTATGGTCGAAAAGTACAAAGATTGTGAAAATTATAATACTATAATACTTGTATGGTAAAATCACATAACTCAATATGTATGTTCACAAAGAGTTTTCACCGAATTCGTTTGGTAACGTTCACAGAAATTCCTGTGATATCACATGATTTTACAAGATTAATTTTTGAAGTGTGTAGGTGTAAATCACACGGAGATCTAAATTTCCATTTTTCCAACACTACAAATTTTTTTTTCATTCACCTCAGTTTTTCACTGTTTCACCACCAAATCCGCTAATTGGTACAATCTCACGTTTGATATTTTATATATTTTTTTGAACCCCGATAACTAATAAATTTTTGTGTTTTATAGAAAATTCAGGGTTCCACTTCATCTCTATTTCAGGAGATTTTTCAGAAATATTTCTTCTATGGTATCATTTTTATTGAGCGGCCGGTATTCTTTTCTGCAGCAGCTGCGATAATGGGATCCTACTTCTAGTTGACAAATATAATTTACCCAAAGGTCGTGAACATAATTTAAATTTATACTGAACTACAGTTTTTTTGGGAAAAGATTACAAAAAATCAAAATTTTGCTGAAAATGTTTCTTTTATGACTGATGTCGCTGACATCCGATCTGTATATTTCATTTATACAATGATAAAACATCGGATTGATTGAGTCAATCTTATCTACCCACCCTGCAGACATGTATTTCTTTGAAAACGGAGTGGAAACGAACATTTTATATATCTAGAGTTTCTTCAATTGTGAAGACATTTCGTTCTGATTTTTTTTATTCAGTTATACATTCTCGATCAGCTACATACCCATTCATTTTCCAAAACCTCGCGTGGTCGTAACTTCAACGACATTTTCGACAAAGTTAAAACTCCCGACCACGCACCGTCTTGTTCTTCTATCCGTCGTTAATAAAGAAATAATTCAGAGTGACAGGGCATTGTTAAAATACAAAATCCGGGATCGAAATCCGTCGAGACAATATGTAATAAATAAAATGAGATCAAGTCGGGCCACCTTCGCGATCAGCCAACTTTTAAAATAATGTAATAAATCCACCGCGGTGTGACTTACCTGCGCGGATTCCTCTAGCGGCGGAATCTGAGCGGAGTGGAGGTGTGAAATATGGCAGTATTCACACCTGTTACAAGGAACACGCTCGATTTTGGTAAATCGGGCGGTATTTTTATCATTATTAGCATTCTTACCGGAGCGTCGCGTCGGCAAATTTTGGAATCGATGGTTTATTATTAGAAATAAAATTTGTAATAATAGTATTGTATGCTATGGAATGATTCGATATTTGATGAAAATCCTTGACGTATTCAAGTAACACATTATTATAAAGTAAAGTTTGAATACTGTATCGAGAAGAGTTACATACGTTTATGAAAATATTCATCTCTCCCAACTTTATACACCGTAGGTTCTGGTAAATGCCTGCCGGAAAACAACTTCCCTGTCTAGTACCACGCTGGATATTGAATTATATCCGACAGAAATTTATGCAGGATACCTTACTGGTATCCTTACTGGTATCCTGAGGTTAGTTTTGCTGATTTCGATTAGATCATCTACAGACTAGACTGGTTTGGAGGATTTATCTCTCATCAGTGCAGAGAAGATCCGATCCAAACAGCAAAATACCTGACGTTGTATTGAGGAGACATGCATACATATAACAAAAATATATATTTCGAAATAAAATCTCGAAATATTCATCTCTCCCAACTAAATACATCGTAAGTTCTGGTAAATGCCCGCAAGAAAACAACTACTTCCTGTGAAGGCAACAGCTGATTAACGGAAAAACTCATTGAAAGGAATCTGAAGCCGCCCCTGACCAGTACGCCGGCCGAATTATGTAACAAACACATGACATCACCGCGAAAGAATGCAGTCGGTAACCGCCGGTAAAACTCTAGAGCACCGAACCAACTACAGATTTCTAGAAAGCACGCATATAAGCACGCCTTAGTTGCTAAGTGTTGTAAATAAATTAGTTTGTGAATATTACTGTAGTGTTTTCCCAACACCAAATCGTTATTTTTATCATCTCGACACGTGTTTCGATCACCAAATGATCATCTTCAAGAGGAAGATTAAACAGTTCAATCTACCTCTTGCAGATGATCACTTGGTGATCGAAACACGTGTCGGGGTGATGAAAATAACGATTTGGTATTGGGAAAAAACTCCAGTAATATTCATTACTAAACCAAAGGTTCCAAACAGTGCATCATAAGTAAATTAGTTTGTGCTTAGTGAAATATTGTTGGAAATAAATTTGTTTAAGACAGTTAATTTGTTATATTATTATTAACAGACAAAATAACAGTTGACCAGATACATTATTCAACACCTTCGAGGCCAATCACATATTACAATTGTTTTTAATGTCAACCATTGAACTGACACTTCATTTTGAAAAATTTAGAGTGTATCTCACTAGGAATCTCAACTTAATAACCGAATGAAAGTAGCTAGACACTCAAATAGCTTTATGTCAGATTAATTTTTGCTAAGCTAAGTAGAGCAGGAGTTGAATTCTGGAATTGTGGACATTAATTATGTGATGTTTTCCTGTTGGATAATCAGACAATTATTCTATAACTCACACACCTTCGAACCAATCGCTATTGACCAGATTCATAAATCACTACTTTCGAGGCTAATGACAGATGAGCAAATTCATAACTTTACAGTTAGGTTTAAGTTATTTTCAATTGCAATTAAGCCATGAGTGTATACCTATAAATTATAAAACATTGAGGAATAGTTGGTATAACAGAGGTTTGAGTTAAAATCCCACTGACTGACAAATTACTATTCAACCCCCAAATTTTTAAACAATTTGAAATTGAATATTATAACAATGATAGAAAGTATTTTTGAAAGACTTTTCAGGTTATTATTTGCTATGGAATTCAATGGTATTAATCTCATTTGGAATATTCTCCTCAATATGAATTGTTTGCTGATAAAAATCATAGAAAACTTTAGTATTTTACTGGATGATGATGTGTAATGAATAAGCATTCGTTCATTTCATTATTCTTCCAATTTGTATATTTTAAATATTTTATTTAGTTGATGTGATTTATATTCATTTTTATATTATATATTTGTCATTTTCATTTCATTCCCATATCAACTCATCCTAATATTTTGTTCATTCAATTATCTACTCTTAGATTTCAAATCTAGTACCATATTTAGTCAATGGAGTTTTCAAAAAAAGTATAAATAAATATAACATCAGTGGTTAGTTAGAAATCATATCACTAAATGAAAGCTCACAATCATCATTTTTTTCTCTCTAGTCGTCTTTTAGTTTAACCAAGATTCAAAACTATTGGCACATTCGATCATTTCTATTCAATACGTTCAACACATTAACTGTGATTGAAGTAAAATTGTTCAACAATAAACTGCATTACAATATTTATAGCATATACGTAATACTGAATCTCGACTTTTATTAAAGATTTAACTGGCGTTTTGTATCCGTCGATATGAAATTGAATAGGAATCGAATCCGAATTTTTTACGGCGTTAGAGTTTACTGAAAACTCTTTCCTTTACAACCTTATAGCTTTCCTGTATAACTGGCTCAATTTTACGCCTGAATGCGAATTTATTGCAGAATATTTCTACGCCAATAAGAGTAACGTTATGTAACAAGAATTGTCATTCTGGATCATTCCTACTCGTAACATGAAATCTTTTCAGTATTTATATTAAAATCATTTCCATCATGTGATCCATATTTGATGGAGAATTTACGACTTTCTGTACTGTATGCTTCGAATATATTTTAATCAATATTTCCAAATATGTGCTTTCCAGGTTTTCAATATGTGAAATACTTGTCCTATTGAAGACAATTCAACAACTAGCTGAAGCGTTATTTGTGCAATTCGTCAATAGATTCACATAATCATCAGTGATAACAAAATTATATCTTTTGAGTTATATGTCAACTGATTATCCGATCTTTATTAAAAGAACGATAAAAATAAAATAAAAACAACAATAAAAATTATTTGGCGCACCGGGGCGACTTCATTGATTCCAGTGGCGTATTTGCTTTTTCAGCTGCAGGAAAACCCGGAAAAACCTGCAACACCACATCATCTGAAGATCGTGATCTAACATTTGTTGATATTTTTAGATTCTGAGCACAATATCGATTTTCAATAATAATAAGTTAGATTATGATAATTTTGACAATTGTTTTTGATAACTGATAAATGGAAAATGTTTCGTTGTGAAAAGCATTTTGAGTTTACGCAGTAACTTAGAAAAATTTGGAAGGTGGAAAAATCCAAAAAAGGTCGATAAAGAACTCTGGTTTTCTGTACAAAAAATGACTTGAGTTCAATATTTGATTTGAATTTGAATTGGAAGGGGTATATTTTTAGGAGAGATCAGCTTTTGTGAAGAAACTTTTTGGCTTTCACTTCTCCATCCTTAAGGAAAACATTCTTAAAAACTATTCACAAATAAATTGATTCAAATTATTGTTTTACATTAGCTGAAAATTCATTTTTTAGATCGATTTGTAGAACAGCATTAAATAGTTGCTTCCAAATATATAATTACGGTGGTCAAAATTGGTATACAAGGAAATGACAGATATTCAGTTGAGAAAATAATCTATGAGTTGTTTAGAAAAGCTTCAATTCTTTTTTCAAATTTTGAAAAACTAAACGCTAGATACTATTATATATATTCATGATAATATTCTATTTATTACTAGTAGGTCCTTAGCAATATTAATTTTCCACTTCCAATGTGTAAAAGAATATAATTTTTTAATCCATATTATCAGTCCAAGTGAGACTGAAAATGTTTCATTAAAATTATCAAAGTCTAAAAAGTATGTCAGGTTTATATCTACTCAAAACGAGCATTTCATCTTATATAGAAATGTGCATAGCCATGTTTTCACCTAGAAAGTACTCAATCAATGAGCTTATACCATATTTATTCTGTAAACTACATCAACGATTTCAGACGCCTCGAAATAAAGAATTGAATAAATTGTTGTTGTTGTTGTTGTTGCACTTCAAATTCGCCTATAAGCCAACAAACATTTTTAGCTGATAATTTAAATTTTTGACTAAGCTCATTCCAATGAATCCTTCGCCAAAATGGTAATTGTTCAGTACAAAGCATTCGCCAGAATATGTCATAGTTACCTGAAAAGTATATGTATTCGACAATAAACCAGAACTCTTTTTGAACAGTTTTATACAGTTTGCCCTGTTTGTTTGTTTTTTGGATCAAATTTAGTAATTGAAGTTTGACCCCTCTTCCTGTTGACAGATTGATCTGATATTTGGAACACACATTTAATTTTGATAACAATACAATTTAATAAATTCAGTATCATTGTGAATCCAAAATGGCGGCAGCTAAAAAATGGCGGATTACGTATTGTTTCACAACTATCTCAATATGGGTATCAAATGACAGACAGGGCTTGACTAGTAGAATAGCAGAACACTGAAAAAAATGCAAATTCAAGATGACCGCAGCTACAAAATGGTGGATTACATATTACCTGTTAATACTGAAGCACTAAATGAACTGAACAGAATGAGAAGAATTGAGTAACAAAATTAGAAACTAAAAACTTGAAAATAAAATAAGTGAAAAAAAAATCATGTTGAACGGTTTTATAAAAGTAACAGATAATAGTGATGTAGCAGCTATCACACCACTGTTCTCAACAATCTACTGTATTGGTCAGATAGAATTATTTAAAAAATCGTTTACATATTCACTCAGATTACCCAACGCCCAACACTGTTATTATTTATTTATCTGATGAATACCGTAGATTGGTATGATGACTGCTACATAGGACCTTCCAAAAATTTTTTTAGTTTCAGTACATAATCTACATCATTTTTATCTTTTTTTTTTTATGAAACTGTTCAACATATTTTTTTTAATTATTTTATTCTTGAACTAATATTCATATTGATAAGTCAAATACTACATATTGACTTCAATTTCTCATTTCCCAGTATTCAAAAAATTATCATTTACTTGCTATAATGAAGTTGATTTTATTTCACTTTAGTTAGATCTCAGCTCACATTAAATTGTGTGATAATACAATGTTAATACAAAAATATGTCGTTATACTTTTTTCTCAGTCTGGTGATTAAAATCGAGCCTTTTTTCGAAATTACCGATACAATTGTTAGTTTTAACCTTTCTTGAGTTCATATTTTCTATATATCTATTATCACTTTGTAGCTGATTGATGTCCTGCTTTTTCTATATGCTCTATGTTTCTGTGTGAACTTCTTGGATAATACTTACATTTCAAAAATTACTGGCATCTATAACTAATAGGTAGTAGTGAGGCCAGAAGCATTTAAAAACACTAAAATAGTAGTGGTGTTGGGAACGTGTTATAAAATTTCAACAAATATGGAACACTATCATGGTGATACGAGTAGATTTTCTTTTCAGTGACACGAAGTCATAGAGTTGTGAATGAAATGATTGATCCGTCCTTAAATGTAAACCAAAAGCATATTCATAGTGTTTATTCAATATATTGTTAATATATTCAAAAATGTATGTTGTATGCCAGAATAAAATAAACACGTACTTTTTTTCAGTGACACGAAGTCATAGAGTTGTGAATGAAATGATTGCTCCGTCCTTAAATGTCATCCAAAAGCATTTTCATAGCGTTTATTCAATATATTGTTGATATATTCAAAAATGTATGTTGTATGCCAGAATAAAATAAACACGTACTTATAAACATTAAAATTTCATTTCTAAGTAATTACAGGTTTTATTATTATCTAAGCATCTCGCCAATCGATAACGGTCCTTATAATTACATGTGAGTGGTAAATTCCTTAATATCCTCAAATCATCGAATCAATATTTTATATATGGACGTTATTACTTGCTGAAAGCATATAATTTATGGCGAAGAGGCGATTAGACGCGTAGTTCTATGAAATATTGGGCACAATTATACTCAAGTAGCAACGTTAAAAGTTAATCAAGAAAATAACATGGTTGTTTCTAGACAATTTCGTTAAGTGTTCTATCGGTTTTCCTAATCAGCTATATTACTGTTGAAATTGTGTAATTACCAAGGGTGTGGAAAGTGGTGGTAGGTGGAGGTTACATGTATTATATGACCTAATGTTAAAACCTTATTACAAACATTATGATTGAGAATATGTTATACAGCTGCTCTTACAAAGCAAATGCTGGCAATTTAATGTTTGAAGAAATTACTGTTTATATAATATACGGTCAGATGGTAGCCGGTCAATTCGACGTGGGTGCTTTGTTCACTCACTCAAATCGACCGCCGTGTTGGTCGGTGGTTCAAGCCCCAGACTGAACGAACGATTTTCACTTGCTATCGTCAAACCCTTGTTAAAAATCAAATGTTAAAAGGTAAGAAATCGTTAGTCCTCAGCTCAGTTGTTGTTCGTAGGGATGCGACAGCTGGTTAACAGAAAAATTTATTTTAGATTTTTTCTACATAGATACATACTATATAACAATTTGAAACTTGCAGCCAAGTTAAATTCTAGAACGATAATATCAACAAATCAAAGACATCGGGTGATTTCCATTTCCATCAATGTTTTTTGTTCAGTAGAGCTATTTCCGCAACTTTCGGAAAAATAAAAAATGAGGATACCTTACCATAAATCAGTTAGATGAAATTCAACGTGAAACCAAAGACTTCAAAGTTATTTGTTTACTTATTGATTTTCAGGAAAACAATTCAAAAGTAAGGATTTCAAATAAAAATCGTTTTGAACCTGATTCAATATTTCAAATTCATACAAGGTATAGTCTGATGTAAGACGAACAGTTGTATTTCCTTGCTATTTTTTTTATTCAGGATACCTCGGAGATGAGTTATGAGTTTATCCTATTCTTTGATTCAACAGAGACATTTTGAGCCAAGTCCTCACGTAATATTACTTTTTAACTTATGAAAAATGAGTTATCCCTCGTTTTTTGTTTCTGCCAGTTATTTGAAGTTAGTGAATGATTCGTAAAATACATAATCCAACAGCAAAAGCCTCAATTCTGAAAAACTCAGTTTTATTTGTAATGGAATTGTAGTTCTGACTGCAAATATTTCCTATCTCCAATTTGAATATTTCTTTCAATTATAACACACTAATCCTGCCAGGTAAGATATGTGTTCGCCACACATATCTCTTTGATGAAGAAACTGATATTGTACATTATAAATTATTTATAATCTATCAGGTACTATCTATTACTATCATACCTTTATATCTGGTTCATGAAGTCGAGATTACATAAATCACTTCAGGATATCTTATTTACTTTGGAATAAGTGAACATTTCTCATAGTCTTACCGGAAAAGATATTGCTGGACACCGGTTTAATTTATCACTATCATTTTTTCATTGGTCAATCCCTACATTGCGTGATCTGTTGATATTAAGTGAATATAGAAATGATGGGAGAGATCTCAAAAAATGTTCAATTGTCTTTCATCAATAGAAATTTTAATTATAGTTATATTCCAGTGATATATTGATACCAAAACTTGTCTGTCATTTATTCTTTTTATTTTATTTGGGATATCTTTCAGATAAGATGTCTTTCGACTTTTTTTCTCATTAGAAACTTTTGACATAAGGGTTGTTGTGGGATGAGGGTGCTTAAAAAGGGATTGATTTTTTATAGCCAAAGAATGTGTAATGACTTATTCCAAGTTGAGTCATTTCAACTGACATGCACTGTATACAAAAATATCTTTGCAAGAAACTTTATTTTCATGTATAATTAGTTCTTTATCAGTTCCATATTATAAAAATTATTGTAAAATATCTTATTTTCTATTAGAATTCCTAAATATTACTGGAGTTTCATCCCAACATCAAACCGTTATTTTATCACCTCGACACTTGTTTCGATCACCAAGTGATTATCTTCAAGAGGAAGAGAAAGTCAAATAGTTTAATCTTCCTTTTGAAGATAATCACTTTGTGATCGAAACATGTGTCGAGGTGTTAAAATAACGGTTTGGTGTTGGGACAAAACTCCAATAATATTCATCACTACACCTAAGGTTCCAAACAGTGTATTACAAGTATTAGAATTTCTATTTGTTCAGAATCATTTTGATATACTATTCAACCTTTAAAATGGTTGATACCACAAAATAAATAAAGTTTCAACTGGATAGTTCCACATCATATCAGTAAGACAGTCTTGGTATTGATTTGGAATAACTTGGCATAGTCTTTGTTTTTGTTTTTTGAAAAAAATATTTACTTATATGAATCATTTACATTGCCTTCAGAAATAATACAGAGGTCACATATGCTTCTTTTGTTCATAAATGATGTGTCAAATTTTGACACATCATTTATGATTTTGAAGCAGCCAGTTCACTACATTATCCATCTATAGTCATCTTCGGCATATAAATATATATAACTGAGTTCGATATCCGTGGTTTTTCAGTATTTTTTCTGCCAACTCTTAACTTATCCACAGTTCTCGACTCATTTATCTAGAAAAAACTGTTTCATCAACCTCAACCATGAAAGTAACGTTGATCTCAGTCTCTATATTCATAATAGGTTTCTGTTTCGCCATCCGATTTCTTTCGAGTCTGAAATGATTTTCAATACGCAAAAAACACTAATGTGATGGATGTTCCATAACTCATTCACTTTTTCATTATGAGTATACATTATTTTCAAGACAAGTTGAAAAGAAATTAAACAAAAATTAAAAAAACCAACTGTCTGCTCACTGTCATTATACCTGAGTGAGTGTTTTGTTTTCCAAAGAAGATGTGATGAAAATGACAACAAAATGTTATGCATTATTGCTATCCGTGGCACACTATAATTATCTAGTATTTTTCTTGGAAATATTCAATTATCCTCGTGCGCACATGACTTGAAATTGAATGCTAAAAAATCATCATATATATTATTTGGACCCAAATTTAAAAGGAGCCTGATTTCCAACCTCATCAAGATCCACATAAATGATGTTGCCTTGCCTTTCACTTCTGAATGCCAAACTTGGGTTTGTGGATACACATAAATTACTATTAACAAATAAACCTGATTATTTATATAATAGACTTGTTACTTTTTCCCAGACTAACAACTATTATACTCGAAATGACTCTGTCTTGGTCATTCCCAAACACAACTCGGCACTTTTTACTCGTAGTTTTTTCTATATTTCCGCTAAACTGTATAATAAGTTGCCCAGTGACTTCAGATTTTACACGATAATAACATTTAAAAAACGCTTGAAACTTCTTCTTGAATCCTGGTAATTGATGCTCTGTATGTCGATTTTTGCATAACCCTTATCATTTTTTATTTTGATCAAGCTTTTATTATTGTGTTTATTATTTATTGTATTGGTTAATTCATCTTCTATTCTATACTTGTTGATTGTTGATTTGAAAAACAGCTTATGCTGATATATTGTATTATAAATTTTTGTTAAGTAATTGACTTTTCATAACTGCAGATGAGCAGATGTCCAAAATATCCATCTGCTTGGATCTTTATGTTAATTCTTTTATTTTAATTTTGAATTTCAAATCCGTATTTTCTCATATCATATTTTCGACATGCTGTCTTCTCTCGAAACGAAAGTTTATTTCAGAAAAACGGATGAATACTTACAACAACGACACCACTTGGGGTGTTTCGAGTAGGTACACTTTTATGGATCAAGACAAGGAATTTGGCCCAAGTGGTTTTTCCTTTTTGACTATATTTATGGCCTGACCATTTGTCAATGGTAATTTTTCAAGAGTTACTTCAAACACATTTCTTAGCCGATGCTTTCATTCCGTTCTGAGATTTCAGGCAAGAAGTATTTATCTTTTCCCAAAAAATTAATCACTCCTAAAAATATAACCCCTTCAATCCAAATGTATTTCTCATTCTGTGGTTTCCGCCGAGAACTAAACCCCCTGTATTTTATTGTTTTCAAACTGTATTATTGATAAAGGCTGTGTTCGTCTAAATAATAAGTCGCCTATCACCAGTCCCGACAATTATAACAACCAAAACTAATACAAAATGTTCAGGTTTCCCTCTGGCCAATGTATAAGCTGGACTGATCAACTGCATTAAATCGGTTCTATATGAAACATCGAGAATATAAACCTATATACTCTTCAGTTACATTATTATTATTCTTGAGTCAGATGCTTAGAAAAATGATTTTCGCTAAATATCTTTAGCGTTGTCACCTCATGCTGCTCTTCTCTGATAAGCGCACTTCTAATTACGTCTTTAATAAATATTTGTTCGACAAACAGCGACCTCGATCTAATATGCATCTGGAGGACTATCGAACGTTGCAGGGACGCCGAGGGAGCGATCTATCGATTGAGAATGTCATCTCAGTTGATATTGGCGACATATATCACTGTCGCCACTAATACAAGGGGTGGCCTACCACCCACCGACCGACGTTCTGCATCCCCTCCGACGCTTGTTTGTAATTATGAGGGTGAGTGTGTGTTAAATGAAACACGTTTTTTCCGCCGATGTTTTGTTTGCGCGATCTATCACGTTTGATGAGACAGTTGAATAAGTTTCGAGATTGATGGGCGCCTTTCGGAATTTGGTTTTTGGGGTTTTGCTAGGGGAATAATTTAGTTTTTTTTGTTACGATTAACTTATTCCAATTTGCATACGATTAATATTGATTGGTTCAATATCTTGTGTTTTTTTTTAATTTTCTTATTTCTTGATATTTAGTTTTGAATCAGAAATGTACAAATTTCAAAATGTACATTCATGGAAGTACCGTAACCATCGACCTCCTTTGAGTATTTTCACCTTCCACAATATGATAAATATCAATTCAAATAAGCTTATTCCGTGAAATTGAAAATCGTAATTCATGAATGAAGTGTATTTTCTATAATGTTATCCAATTTGGTACTGAAGAGCCTTACAGCAAGTGTCTTAAGGCGAAACATCGATGTGTACCAGTGAGGATGACATGTAAGTGCAATTTGTTGCCATTCATTTAAAGTAGAACTCATGTGAAAAATATCTGTTTTTTATTCCACAACGAATGTTTGAAATACAAAATGAGTAGAGAAAAGTATTTTCTGTATAATTCAGTGTTCATATAGAAGTATTTGTTTCGAAAGATTTTTTTCTTTCGTGTAATTCAATGTTTATATGAAAGTAGCTGTTTCAGGAGGACTT
>WOGN01000607.1:0-23349 GCA_015342105.1 Leptinotarsa texana
GAGGTGGATTTGGAAGCAATTCAAAGTCCAATTCATGCAATTTTGCCATCGTTTTTATTGATTTGTGACACGGTATATTGTCTTGATGAAACAGCACATTATCTTTCTTCAAATAGGGGGCTATTTTTTCGCGATTTCTTATTTCATACGCTCCAATAACGCTATGTTATAGTCGCTGATGTTGAGGTTTTTCCCTTTTCAAGATGGTCGATGAATATCATACCATGACCATCCAAAAAATACTGATACCATAACCTTGCCAACCAACTATTGCGGTCTTTGCATGCTTTGGACTCGATTAACCATGTGCAGTTCACTCAGATGACGATTGTTTTGATTCTGGTGTGAGATAATGAAGCCATGTTTCAAACATGGTCACTTATCGACGCATGAATTAGGGCTTTTTATGGCGAAACAGCTTCAAACACTGCTCAAAATAATCAATTTGTTGTTGTTTTTGGATGATTATAAGCTTGCGCAGCATCCATTTAGAAAAAAACTTTCGCATACCCAAATATTCATGCACAATATGTCCAAAACGTTCCAACACTTCAGAGCCATAGCTACCTTGATCAACTCCATTTTGGGGTAATTCATAATTATTTTGTGGACTTTTTAGATGTTTTCGCCTGTAACAGCCTCTTTGGGGAGTGCGCTGCGTACATCGTCTTCGGTGCTCATTTCAATTTGTTCAAACTTAGCAAACCACTTCTCAGCTGTTAATTTTACCTTGTTTCCAACTGTATTTTTTTCGCAGAAAGCAATGCCTTATAAATACATGAAATTCCTTTTTATTATTTTATTTTTTCCTAAATAACAAAAGCTGCTTCACTCAAAATGTTCTCTCCCACAAAATAATAGTCCGATAGCTGTGAAATTCGTACAAGTGTCTTTTGAAGTTTAGGGTTAACTAAAAATCATATGGATTGAATACTAGTAGTAAGCTAGTGTTAGCTTACGACCTTTTCAGTACACCCAATTGGACGAGCCGTAGATTGCCAAAAGGCAAGAAAATAAAATAGAGTTAAACTGGGGTTCACAGAACAAAAATGAATATGTTTTCTCAAAACAATGGTATAATTATTGTAAATACAGTCCTAAATCAATATTGAAGGGTAATTGTATATAACTATTCTTTTGAAAATACTTTCAAATTTTGTTATGGAATTTAAACGATTACCCCGAAAGATATGTTGGAGTGAATTCTGAACATTTAATAATCAGTTAGTAAATAGAGATTGTTATTTTACGAATAAATGGATTCATGTTGATTTATTTTCATCATTTTATATACCAAAAATGTTGAATGAATTAATGGAGATTCTTAAGCGTTGAAATGAAGATATTTCAGTAAAAAAGGTAATAAATATCGATCAAAATGTTCATTTTTTTTTCAGGAGGATTTATCGAGATGAATTTAAAAATTTTGTAATCATTACAAAATAATAAATGACATGATGTACGAGTGTGCTAAACCATTCAATCAATCTGTCACTGATAAACTATGACTCTTCTCGTTATTTACATCTGATATACTTATCAAGCTCTTGGAAACCTACGAATTCCATAGTTATACTACTCTCTCTCTCTACTCTAGAGTAGAAATTATCAGACAATTCAATCCAATGAAAACACACACCACAACGTCACACACCAAAACTGGAAAACTGTATCCTTCCTGAAGATGTTAACTTGTTTACTAAAACGCGCGTTGAAAGACGGTGATTTTGTTCTGGTGAGGGTTAAAACTTATTTAACGCTAAAGAGAATGAATGTTCAAAATGACTTAATTAATGTAGAGTTGTACCATACTTACATGATTACTTTCACCAAGTATGAGTAATATACATACCTTTTTCTCTACTGGGTATGGCTGGGGATAAGGCACCTTTACGGGTACTGGGACATTCTTCTCAACTGGATAAGGTACTTCTTTTGTAACTGGATATGGTACGGGTACTTTTTTGACCACAGTGATGGTTTTGTGGTGCTCATGACCACCATAGTCTCCTCCACCACCTGAACCGAAGAAAGAAGAATTCATAAAGACTGTGCGGTAGAACTAACCATCTTCAACTGTCAACAACACACATTTTGAAGTGTGTGTTATTTATGGTGATAAGAGAAAAAAATTAGGATTCATGAGCTTTTGATGTGTCACTAGAATAGAACTGGGCAAATGAATAAAAAAAGGTATTCAAGTAGTTAGAGAGAAAATGATCGTGATATAATAAATAATTGTCTCCTTCATAATTTGATATTCCATGATCCTTTCGACTTGTAGAATCGAAACCGCATAGACCTCGAACAAAGTTTGATTTCAATTAACAATTCATCTGGATATTTTTAGATTTTGTAACGTGGAACTCTCGGTTTCACATATATTTTCAAATGGTCCAGAAAAAACAATTGATTTTTAAAAAATCAGTAAATTGAAAAAATTGGTGAAATAAAGTTATTAAAGAATTTTATACAATAAGAATTCAGGATATAGATACAAGTTCTGCCTAAACTTTTTAAAATAAGACTTGATAGAGATTCTATTATTATTGATATTTTTGACGTTGTACTTTATATTTCCATTGACTCGATCATTATCCAACAACCAATTTTTCTATCAGGTACATATTAGTGAAACAAGATCCGACTGAAAGTGAAAACGACAGTCTCAACTGTTGATTCATACATCTGGCTCCGAGAACCTCTTCAGTGAACTTTTAATTCGATTGGAACTACTGGTCTCTGACCAGAATTACTTACCCCCTCCTATACCATATCCTCCATAATATCCACCCCCATAAGATCCACCTCCTCCAAATTCATGTCCACCTCCATATCCTAAATTGAATACTGAATATATCATCCCTTGAAAATTATTGGATACTCCAAAAAATCATTTTTGAGACTATATCATGATAGAAAATAATTATAACCGAGTCAACTTTTTTCAATATACAGTGTTACAGAAAATGTCTCAATTTTTGAATGAGATTTTCTCTATATACAAAATAATAACATTCCACAGATAATACTTTTCTGAATTTTTTCGATTCTGTTGAACTATTCTTCGATTTTGGCCTGTTGAACAACCAAAATTATTGTCCAATACTTTCATTTATAAATGGTATACATTACAAGCGCTGATTCATTTGAATTTCAGGTCCGTTTGACCTGAAATTCAATATACATGATTGGTTCTCGTGGCAATGCACGATCAATCAAATGCATGGCAAAAGTAAACAAGACGTTAGCACAACGATATTACACATACATTGGTCCACAAACATACAACGATTCATCATTTGAACTCAATATGCTGAACTCACTGAACTCACATTCATAAATATATTGATTTCAAAAATCACTACATATAAATCGGATATTAAAGATTATTCGGTCAAACTGATGAATGAATTCATTCATATAGAAAATATTTCGATTTATATTTCTTTTATTCAAGGTATTATTTCTTCTGTAGGTAATTTCGGAAGTTGAATACAATGTACATTGGTTGAATCTATTCACATGAAAAAGTGTTTACCTTCAATGATTTGATGGTATTAACCGTTACTACGTGGTAATGGTAGGAAATCATAGTTAAGAAAATAGAATTGAAACTTTCTATGTTTTTACCACTTTTATTTGTAACAAACGTTACCGCAGTTTCGTGTTATAAACTAAAAGTGATTAATTACATTAGCCCTTATATAACACCACTGTAGGTAATGATAGAGGAACTTAGCTTAATTGAGTACCAGAATTTTGTTCTCTTGTGACAGTGTAGATATGCTGATTTGAAAACCGGTGAGTAAACTAGATCAGTTTGATCATTTAACAGGTTTCACCCGCAATGTTTATGCTCATAAACATGAAAGGTCCTTCAGACTAGGTAAAAATAATTCGACGTTTTCAAACCATTCCTTGGCATGCAATCACAAGTACCCGAATCTAAACGATACGCAAATTTTCCAGTATATAAATCATTGGAAATTCACAAGCATAAACATTGCGGGTGCAACCTGTTAAATGATCAAATCGATTCAGTTTACTCACCGGCTTTCAAATTAGCATATTGCTAATTGTCACAAGTAAACAAAATACAGGTAGTCAATTAAGCTAAGTATCTCTATTAGTACCTACAGTTGTGTTGTATAAGGGCTTATGTAATCAATTCTTTTGAGATCAATGTATGAGTTTAAAAATGTCCTTATAGGACGAAACTGCAGTAACATTAGTTACAAATGAAAGTGGTAAAAACATAAACATTTTCAATTCTCTTTCCTCATTTACCTACAATGTTACAGACAAGTACTATACTTGTACAGACAAGTATAATATTTGTGTAGTACTTATGATTTTGTACATGACTGGTAAAGTGTAAATTCATTAGTCAAGAGTATATGTATTATACTGTAATGTCCGTTGCAATTTGCATTTTGAGTTTACTAGTATAAATTTTTATTATTTTTTTTCATCTGAATTTGCACCAGTGAGCTTCGATAGATTCTAGAGGACACGCCAGCGTTATTAACCAACGGACACTCCCCAACACCGGTGTCTCGTCAATCCCGTAAAAGTGCCGAATGTGGTATAAAGCACCTTTAGGGTCGCGTTATGTCGATGAAAATAGGCTGAGACCATATATACTTGTCATACTGACAGCAAGTGCGTCTCAGACGCATCGCAGCAGGCCCTACACCTTGTGTCAGGAACCTCTATACTCATCACGCGATTGTGGTAGACTAAGGTGTTGAAGACACCATCCTGGCAGGCTATGATGAACTCCTTACTTTCCCACTTCAGCCCACTCGACCTGAGAAAAGCGAAGGTGAGACGCATTGAAGAGCCAGAATATTCAATGTTGTTGAAGAAGACCCCATGCATTGGCTTATTTTTGTGTTGTCGCAGGAGTGAATTGATCTCTGCGGCTTTTATATGAGCTTTTTGCTGAACGGATTCCAACTCGGTGACAGAGTTGTGATCACCTCGTTCTGTGTCAAAAACTAATCCAAGTTTATCAGCTGCTCGTGCAGGTGCCCAAAAAAAGAATGTTCCAATTTCTACTCTCCCATGGTCGCGTACCATTATTATTATTATAATCATCAAGGCGTGAAATAAATAGTTTCAATAAATTCGACACTTCTAGTTCCTCTAGTTTCACAGGGGATTGTCTCACTCGTTATTATAATCATCAATTAAAATCCAAGCAAACTGAAATGATAATTTATTATTTCCGAAGTAACCTCTATCACGTAGATATCAAATGGAAGGGTTTGATAAATGGAATGCAATAATAAAAGTGACGTCACTCTACAAACTGAGAAGCTTGAAATAAAATAATGGTAAAAATGTGTTCAAAGCAAAGATTTATTGTAGTGTATGGAGCTAATGCACTAAATATTAAAATGATTTCTCTGAATAGAAATTTACTCGAGTAAAATTAAATTATACCCATCTATAGAATAAATATCGTTATCATTGTATATAATTTAATTTTCAGTTCTGTTACAAGCTTGTGACAAAAGTTACTGACAAAATAAATACCTACATATTTTGACAAGTCTGGTAAAATTAACCAGTTTCTACTTTTGAAAACATTTGGTGCTACAAGATTTAAGTAAAATAATAATATGATAAACAAATAAATGAAAAAACTGATTTTATACAGATTTTTAAACAGAATAAGTATATTTCAATCAATAATAACAATTTTCATTGAATAGGTTGGTATTTTAACTAGAATCAATTACCTATTCTGAGCATGACTTATTTTATTTTCAAATTTAGTTAGTACGCTGACAATGTCAGATGCAAAAATGTATGAAAACCATTTTCTTGTCTATCACAGAATGAAATGAACCAATTATATTCAACTTTAAAGTCTCAAAATAGCTGACCAGAATTTTTTTGAGTAATCGGTATCTAGTATATGGTTTGTTACCTCTAGTAAAGAATACTTTCTAAGTCGACACTATAAAAAAATTCATCGAATTTCTCACCTCCACCTCCTAGATCGTGTCCTCCATAATCCCCACCACCATAATCACCGCCTCCGAAATCACCACCTCCTCCAAAGTCATGGCCGCCACCACCACCGTATCCCAAATCCAACCCACGCTTGTCCTGCCTTTTGCTGGTGGAGACGGATTCGACGGATTTCGTGTCTGCGGCAGCCTTTTCGTTTTTTTCTTCAGCGCTTGCCAACAGGACAAGTGCGCAAAGCGCTGAATATCTCTGAAAATTCAAAAAAAAATCGTATCAGTGGTCAAACATAATACACAAACGTGATTCAACAGGTTATTTTGCTAGGAATCCGATATTGTGCTAGGAATCACACTTTAAAAGATGATACTTTGTTAATCCTTAGCTTGCACGAGTTTTGACTTCTGAGGATTGTCGTTTAAGGGGCCGACAGCTGGTCGAAGGAGAAATGTATCTAAACAGATGAATAAAACAAAAATTCTATATTGTGAATTGTCTGAAAAAATGTATGAATTCAAACCTTAATCTGATGCTCAAATTGAAAAATAAAAACTATTACAAAAGATAACCATCGTAACCCTCACATAACAAGAGGAGCCCTTGATATTTTGAAGATAATAAGTGGCTGAAAATATGTATCGGAATTTGAGAATGGAAATATGTCTATGGGATAGTTAGTATTTCCACAGTTCAACCATTGTGATTTCATTTATGGCCTATCATCGGAATACTAAATGGGACTTTGGGTCTTCTACAAAGAATTTCTGAATATTAGAATGTGCTGAAGACAATGTGGATCTCTGAGGGTACCTGCGTTGACTGTTAAGGTATCCGAGGTATGCTAGATATGGTCTAGTGCTTTGCAACATTATTGTATGTTTTATGAATATTCATACATTCACACATATTTTCATAATAACTAATCATTGTGGAGCAGAAACTCGAAATACCCTTAAAACGTATTGGTGATACTCAAATATTTTGATCAATCTCAATTTTAGACTGATATTAATATCTGCGAAAGAATGCGTCGTCAATATTCCATTGTCTACTTAGAAAACATTTCGGAAAGTCATGTTTGACAATCCAGGGTATTGAAGAGGCATGGGTTTGGAGAATATAAAATTCTTTGTTGGGGTTGGTCATTCTCCTCCTTTGACATTATCACTGACAAACATTTCCCTCATTCATTCTTCCTTGTATGTTGCTTGAGAACTTTCTAAAATGTTTTTCTATTGCAAAGAAAAACAACAACATTTACCCATTGATCAAAGTGAATGGTGTTCATCACAGCGTATAACTTACCAGAGTGCTGACATATGGTTAATAGCCGCATACTGCAATCAAAGTCCACTTCAAACAAAACCATGAAGGCTTCCTCTTTCGATAAATTATACAAATCATAATCACGACAGGCCATTATGCGTTTGCATAACCGCGGATAGAGAAAGTGATCTTTGTCGGGAAAATGGTACTTGTTGTTGTTCTCTAAATGCACGAAATAACTCGACACTACAATCGATGTAGAAACTATTTACATATCCGATATCGTTAAAAACTCATGTTTCTTTTTGAATGAATGACTTGATTTGAATGTCCGCGTTGTCGCACATTTCAAGTACCCAGATACAATATGAAGGATAAAAGACGAATGATATCAAACTTATGTCTTCAGTTTGGAAATTGAACATAAGTGATTTCATACATTCCTACTGCAATCCTCTTCCTCCAAGTATCTTCACCAATACTGATTTTTCGAATTCTGAAATAGCTCATCATCAGCAAAGCTTCTGATCCTGATGAAGTAAGTGTCATCGTAAATACGAACTTGAGGAATCGTACCTAGTTCTGTGAACTCTCTATTTTTTACACGAAATTGCTTGAGTTGGGAATGGAAAAAATCATTGCAATGCTTATATCTAGACCCATTATTTGGTTTTGTTTTTCCCTTCCTTTAAGATGTCCAAAAATCTGAAGCATATTCACATCAGTTTAGCGGACACTAATAAATTTTATATCCTCATGAAATTTTAGGCCATATACCAGGAAGAATTTTTCGCAAGTATCATTTGTTTAACTCAGACTTAGACGTAGACATTTCGAACTATACTTTTAGAAATTATTTCATTTTTTGAAAACGACGTACGTATGGAAAACATTTTGCGAGACGATTTTTTCAAATGAATATTGGATTTATCTGTAGTGCATCTTGGAACAACCTGAGCCTTCATTTTTTATCTCATGCTTATTCATAATTCTTGATCTCCGACGAACATTATAGTCAAGTAGAAAAAAAATGTTTCTTCGAATTCAAATCCGAATAGGAGTAGCTGTCAGTTCAGACGGTCAAATTGTGCATGATTAAATCAAATTAGAAGTATGATTTAGATGTAGAATAGAAAGCTGATTCATATCTACCAAGCCAATTTTCGTAACAAAAATGTATTGTAAATATTGTGACTAGACAAACAGTGTCAACATCTTGGCAATGGAGATGAGATACAAGAGCTAGAAAAGCAAATGCTAATGGATATAGGAGATACATTAGAGTTAGAAAAAACACCTCTATAGTAGTAACAAAAAGCTTTCAAGAAGAGAGAGAAAAATTAGTAAACTCCACTGAAAGTTGTTCCACGAAAATTCCAAATGAATGATATACAAGAAAATACAACAAATAGTAGAAAATATGTTGGAAGAATCGCAGTGAATTGAGGATGTGAATTTAAGAAGCACTCAAGTCTATGTATTTACATAGAACAGATGATGAAAAAATATTGAAAACATGAAAATAAAATATGTGTAGTACTTTCAGATTCAGAAAAAAATCCTTTGGTGGGAGATAAATCAGAAACATTTATGTAAATAGTGTTAATATTGTGTTTTAGTGATATGTAAATTTTTCAACGGAGGAAGGCTTAAGACAAGGCAAGGTATTGAACCCAGAGTTATTCAATTCATCTATAGATGAAATAATAGAGTTGTTCTAAAGAGTTACGTGCAAGATATAGGAAGTTAGAAAGAGTTGATATCTCAGAAGCAACATTCACAGATGACATACTCATTTTATCAGATAACTACAGAAACATTCAGAAATATAAAGCGATTGCTGAAGGGTAATGTAAATTCTGAGAGTTCTGTTTTGAATACTTTCAAATGAGAAGTGGTTTGAGATAACTGGATTTCTAATACTCAACTTTTGAATAGGGAAACAGAGCAAATACATTTCCATAGATTACTAAAACTTCATAATACTTTTCAAATATCTACTATGTGAGAAATTTCAATCCCAAATATAAAATATAATAGTATTGAAGTGCTATATTAGAGTACTATATTTTATATAATGAGTCCGATGGATATATCTGATAGAAATAATATTAGATAAACAGAAGAGAAGAGTACCAAAATCTGGATTCGAAAAAAAAGCAGACAATATTTCAGAAAATAATTCCATGAAATTTTTTGAAACCGAATCTCTGGACGTTTTCAAAAATTAGTCCACAGATAAAAGAAACGGCAGAAGAAAAATTACACAGAATAGGGAAGAAAACATAGTTGTGGATCTGACATCAATGAAAAATATGCCAGAAAATAGATTGAATTGAAAATTGTAATTGACATGCAGCTGACAAGTATTCAGTGTATCTCTGAATAGCAATGTAATCCAAAACTCGTTGATGTTTCAACAAAAAGGTGAAACAAATTGATGATAGTTTGAAGTATCATCATTATTTGTCACAATCAATTATGTAACTCGTAACTTTTTACTTCGAAATGCCGTTAAACTAATCCCAAAACACTTTTACTAATTCAAATTCAGATTCGCACGTATGTCTGCATATAAACCTACTCAGCTTGGCGTATCTAATTATTTTCCGCCATTAGCAAGATGTTCTAGTTTCACTTTCACGTCCTTGTATAAAAAATATACGGGCACCGTATGTCACTATTCAGGAAAATCATCGCACTCGGTGAAAGATATCCAATGAATGTATTAGAATCGAAAGTTATATACAAGGTGTTCAGAAAGTTTTTTAACGAAACTTAATATTGATCGATTCAATATTGTAGAAAATTATTTTTGTCGTGGACTGAAAATAAATGGACGTATTCCAATGTCCAGTTTCACCATTTGGAAATTAAGGCTGGAATACTCTAAAATAAATGATTCACAAAAATGTTTCAAACTGGCCATTTATGTTTGAAAGGAATTCAATGAATCAATCTATTATTGCAGAAAGTCTTAAACACTATACAGGCAAGAGTATTAGAGATTGCGATTACTTCACTTTTGCCGAAATTCTAATACCAAAACTGGAATCTAGTTTTGATTTGGTATCTTCAGCTTTGATCAGCTATGTAAAAATTGCAGTAACAATAACATATTCTCAATGTCACTCTTTTTATTCGGGTTGGAAGGCCGTCGATTTTTGGAATTTTTTCCTGACGTTTCGCTGACGCGAATGGCTGCTCCTTCCGACTGCCTAAAGCATATTCATGTTGATTCAGGTAGTTTCATGTGTTTGAAGGCTGCAAACAGCCTTCAAACCCGAAAGAAATAGGAACTCTGAAAACCTCAGTCGCGAAAACATTTTGTCAATAACAGATATATTTGATTTATTTATTTGAAAACAAACTGTTTTATGAAATAAACATTCAGTTTTCAATCCATTGTTTATTTTCAATTGATTGTTTGAGTAATTCTGAATTATTTTCCTTCAGTTCAAGCATTTTTGTGATAATGTTTATTTTGTGACTTCTCCAGTATTTCCGAATGATGTTCAGGATTCCTTGTTACATTGTAAATGCCAGAACAAAATTTTTGAGTAGTACATGAGAGAAAACACTCCCTTTCAGCAGGTCAGAAATTGCATACACAGAGTCAAAAATGCTTTACTTGTCTGAATCTAATGTATCGTCAGGTACAGCTGAAAGGGAAAGGTTACTGCGGTTATTGAGGTGAGATCCCAGCAATATTGCAGAGCTGCACATTCTGGCCTGCGAGGGTCAGGAAAACAGGGCTGTATACCGGAGACCTTAGTTGCAGGCAATGCGAAAAGGAACAGAGACAATTGGTTTCCTCTTTGTTTTTGTGGATATGAGACACTGGATCACTGGATCATGAACAAGCCAAATCATGTTCATGAGAATCTGACAGACATCCAACACAATGTTCAGGCTAAGACCGAATAAGATAGTAGGATACTAGCAACCACTTCTCAAGCGTTCTATAAAAAATTGATATTTCTTCTCCAGTATTGAACATGTTAGTCTTCAATAATTTTAGAAATCCTGGATATTAGCTCTAGTTTTTCATAGCTTCTTTCAATGTTCTCTCATAAACGTTTCTTGAATTTAATTGGTTACACAGTGATATATCTATGATTCCAGTAATTATTGTTCCTATACTTGAAATAATGGTTGAAAGATCTGTTTTTCCGTTAACCAGCTGTCACCCCTCTATGAATGAAAACCTTCAAAAGTCAAAATGTACGAAACTTGTGCGAGATATCATCTCGAGGTATCACCAGTAACGATTGAATTAGCAAAAAGGCAGCCAAATGAAAATAATATAATAGATTACCTGAATGAAAAATGCATTCGGTGGCATCAGTATTAATGTGGTGATGTGTCCGATATGTTGGCTCTAGATCATATGCAACTTAAACATAGCAATGCGAGTTTGAAGGAAATATATTAGTAATTGAATGCTAACTTGTACTTTTCAACGGGACTGAGAATTTGAAGAAAATTTAATAGTGATTCAAAGTGTAAATCAACCTCAAAAAAAGTCTAAGCTGACTTAAACTGAGAGAGAAATCTTTATCAATGTTTTTCGAAAAAAACCTGATGAAACGTTCAACTGTTTATTATGTTCAACTGTATATTTTGCTCCCAATTTGGTGGAATACTTCTTGTTCTCTGATAAACATACCATCATGATGCTTTTATCTTTTCGCTGAATTCGTTAAAATGCCTAATATTCATATCACTTACTTTTCAAATAACTGAACAAAATTTTACTCGCCGAAAGTTAATTTTTTGTTGTAGTTATTCAGCGAATTATACCGGGTGATAACGAAATCATTGTACACGACGCCATTCAGTTGTTTCTGGGGTCAGAAATTGAAAATTCGAAATTAAGGAATAGTTTTTTGGAACCGATATTTATAACGGAAAAAAAATAATCGGAAATGAATCCAAGGCAATAATTTCAAACATAACGCTGTTTATTTTTCAAGACCATTCGACCATAAGAATCATTCTCCCTTAGTTCTTAGTTCTATATGGCGGCACTATGACGTCATCTTTGGAAATATCGAGAAACAACATAATTTTTTTCAGTTTTAGAATTAGAATTAGAAAATGGAGAATATTTACTAATATACACATACTTCTGACTAATTTGTTTCCAGTGTTCTTTTTTGATATTCTTGTTTTAAAAATAGCCTTTGAAGTGGTATTTTTCAAACTTCACTATAAAAGTGAACCTCTTCTACTCAAAAAAAAATTAAAAATAATATGCGGTTTTTCTGTGCCAGTGAAAAAGCGCATTATCTTATTATATCACATAATATTTTTTGTAGTATAAAAAGTAAACTTCAATTTTACAGTTTGAAATGAATGAAAAATGTCATGGAAAAATAGTGAAAACTACGTGAATTGGTGGAAAATTTGTACTTAAAAATTGAGCAAACATCCTCTATTTTCTCATAATTATTTGGCAATATTTCCATAGATGATGTTTTGGTGCAACCATATTGAATTTGGAGATAATGACACTTACTTTTGAATTAAATGATCACTTTTGTAACGGAGTATAACTCTTATCCTGACAAATTGAAATTGCTATCTTTTTCTGCATTTAAAACTGAAACGAAAGCGATCCTCTTGGGTAAACAATGAATCTGACAAAATTAAATTGAATTAAATGATAATAAATTGAATTGAACTCAAATAAATTATCCGATTCCTTTCATTTTATCATGTTTTTTTTCTGATATACGATGTTGAAACTCATATTAGGCCCTAGTTTTGAATTACGATACTGTATCACCATTTATACATATATGCATAAAAATTATATTTGTTGATTGGTTGAATAGCGTTAGCTAAACTCTGCCAAGATAAAAATAAAGACCATTTATTATCATTTTGCATTTGGATCATCATTTTTACCAATTTAAATTTGATATAGAATTAATATAAATGATAATGAAACTGGTCCAGGGATAGATTGCTTGCTGAGGTACGCTACAAGTAACATCCTCTAGAGAAACTGATTATTTCGATAACGTATTTGTTTTCAACATATAATTGAAGGTAATACGAAAGGTTGATAGAATGTAAATTCTCCTGTATAAAAAACAAAAAAAAAATAACACAATGAACGATTTTCAATTCGTCGTGTCTTTCAAAAGAAGAAGTAAATTGTATCATTTATTAAATATTCTAAGTAAATCACAGGTATTCTGAGTGATCTATAATTGATATCCGATAAAACTAGCGAGAAAAATGTAAAACAGTAGTAATCAATAGGTACATGGAAATATTGATCTAATCAGGAGTTTAATTCAGTTGATATTTGAAAAGTTGCAGAGATTTTGACTTGCGATTTTGGTAATATGAATCACGTATTCAACAAATACCCAGATATTATTCATTGAGAAATTATAAGAATATATAGATACACTTATTTTCCTCAAACCAATGTACCTACAACCCAACTAATTTGTGGGAAATACTTCTGATACCATTTCTAATACACCATTCAGATACATTCTCATGATATCTGATTCGAGATTGACATACTCGATTACCTTTCATCTCATTTGCATAAAAATAACGTACCGAATATTTTAGCATAATATATAAGTAGATCGCAAAAAGTATTGTGAAAAATAATTCTTGAAGATACACACCATTTTTTGTTATATATTCTTTCCACTATCAATTTTCAATATAACTTTCTCCATTCAGTAGGGAGATAGCTTGCTCTGAGTGTGACATTGGTAGGGAAAAGTTTTTGATGACATGAATTTATTAACTGTCGAGAAAGCTTGTATTTGAGCATAGAATTGAAAAAGTTAAAATAATAAATTCTCTGACCCGTTACTTGATGATGATCAATAGCACTATCCATGATGATAAATACGAGTTTTATTGAAAACAAATTTTGATAAACAGTAGCTTCATCAGTTGCAGTAACCGAGAAGCTAAAGGTATTTTACATAAAATTCATCACAAAAATCGTTTGATTATTATCATAATAGTAAAAAGATCTAATTACTGATTACATGTGATTAAAACATTGATTATCTCTATAATATTGTCACTATGTTATGTTCCATCTCACTCAAATTTTATAAAGCGAGTGGAGGTACCGAAATAACAAATGGTGATATTTCCTACTCAACGAAAAACTTTTCATGTTTCATTTAGTTGAACATTTATACACCCTATCAGAATAATCTCCTCAAGAAATTCAAAGCAAAACGTTTTTCTTATAGTACGTTTTTCAAATTTTTCATCAGTCATGCATGGGACAACTAACTCCCATTAGCTTCTGAAATTTTTATTTCACAAAATGGCTTTGATAATAATTCACAAGAGATTGGATCAATCATGTAGAGGAAATTTCTGAAAAAATCATTAACTGATCGGTTAAATCCTGATGAGTTTCAAAAACATGTCGTAAGCCACAATTATTCATCAAGGAACAATAATTACAAAAGCTCATGCTTTCAGAAAAAAACTGTTACTTTAAATTACTTTACAATAAATTAACTCAGTCACTACGAAAATTATATAGTTTAGAAAAGACATCTATCGTGAAACAGACCAATGTTTACTAGTCTATTAATTCATTTTTCTATTTATTTTTCATCAATTTGTTGATATACTTTTATAAACAAGATCAATCATACGTCAATCAACAAGATCAAAATTTGGTAAAAAATTGATTTCATTATTATTATCATTCGTCAAACTTTTCTGGCCGCACTCGTAGGTACTAACACCTCTCAAACTTCTCAAAACCACTTTCGAGCACTTTAAAAATTCACTTCTCACGATTCTCGAGTTTCTCACTAACTTACCAGGAGTATCATTTCTTGCGAAGGAGGAACTACCCAGAAGCCCGACTGGATAACCGCAAAGAGTACCGCGAGCTTTTATAGAGGTTAGGACTTTCGCTAGAGCCCCATAGCGCCCCTTCCTCGGGACCCCTTTCCCCTCTTCCTTGAAAGTGCCAAACATCCGTTAATAATTAGGTAATACATACGCAATGTTTTGTTCCAATTAGTAAAGTAAGTCGAGTGGAAGAGGAAAAAATAGTTGCATGTTTCTGTCCGTTTCGTTGGGACACAACGGGGAAGAATTTCATTTCACTGCAAAAATGTGAGGATCAATTAGTCTTTATGAAGGAGGATTCCCCGGACAACTTCATTAGAACGAAAACAAAACTGTAAAATGTTATGAATAATTATTGATGTGTGAGATAACAGTTTGTTTATTCATATTTGTATACAATTACATATTCATTTCCTTATAAGTTTTTTTTATTTTAACGGAGATTTAGTAAAAATCGTTGGAGATAAAAAAAGGTGAAACAGCACTAATCTGCACAAAAATTCTGATTCAGGTTTCACTTACCACTTCTTAGTTAATATGTCCTTTAGTACAGGAGTATTTCCCGAAAAATTGAAGATCGGCAAAGTTGTACCTGTCCACAAAAAATCAGATCCATATCTTTTAGAGAACTATAGGCTCATCACCAAAAATCTTGAAGTACATCGAGGCTGTTGAAGGCCCTGCTGGAATATTTTGTGATATCAGCAGGGCATTTGACTGCGCGGGCCACACGATATTATTAAATGAATTATATTCATATGGAATGAGAGGAAATGCCCTTGACTGGATAGAGTCTTTCACCAGAAACAGGAGTCAATTTGTTTCTGTGAATCATAGATCTGAAAATAGTCATATCAACGTATTTCAAATACTCAAGTTTTGATCATTGGAGTACTTCAAGGATCAGTGTTGGGACCACTATTATTTATATAATACTCCAATGATGTTGGGGCCGCTGTTGCTGAGAATACGTGCCTAATGTATGCAGATGACACATCACTTCTAATTTTGACAAAGACGGCACAATTTTGGGAGAAAATTGTAACACGGTGTCAAATAATTTGGTTTCATGGTGTGCCGCCAACTCACTTCATGTCAACTCTCGAAAAACTTTATTATCACAGGCACGGTTTCATCACAGGCAAAAAATCTTTTCAAATCTAGAAATTAAAATCAATGAAAATGAAAACACTTCTTCTTTATCCGATGAATGTAAATTTTTGGGACTCACGCTGGATAATTCGTATCTGATACGATATCTCAAGCCGATAATAATCACTGAACAGTTAGTAAATTATTACTAGGCACATACAGAATTTAGAATCAGATATATCATTTTTCTTAGGGGAAGCTCTTCATTGTCTCCAAATGTTATTGCCCAAAAAAAGATTATACAAATTTCAGCAGGCGTTAATCAGAGAACCTCCTGCAGAGATTTATACAAACATATGAAAATTCAGACTTTCCCGTTTATTTTCATTTTTGAAATGTGTGTATTCATTCATACCAATAAGTCTAAATATGAGCGCATATTATATTTGTTTATAAATACAAGTCAAATATAATATAACCGCTAACTCACCTGCTTACTTGGGGCTAAAATTTTATAACAAACTGCCCGAATCATTGAAAACTACTGATAGAATTCAGGTTTTCAGAACCTACCTCAAAAGGTGTTTATTACAACATAATTTTTATCAATCTTCTCAGTCTTCCGTAATTTTAATTCTCTGTCACAATAATTTAATGAAGCTGGAGTTGAATGAAGTTATGTGTTGTCCAGTATTGTATGCATATAACAATCTTTCATATATGTTTGGTTTAATTTTAGTTTAAGTATTATTTTATATATGTACAAATGCTGTTTGACCTATCCTATAACTTTGTAAGTTCTACACGATTAATAAAGTGATTTGATTTGATTTGATTCAAATTGACCCTGCACCTTGGAAGTCGATGCCGCCCCTGCTTGAAAATAAAAATTGTTTCATCGAAAAGAACGGCGAAAGGGATAGATAAAACAATTCTAAACAATTGTTTCATGAAGTTTTACGGCAAGTCACATCGGCAAGTAAAATTCCTTGGTCCTTTTTTTGAGGTGCTTGAAAGCGAGTCATGACAAAAAATATTGTGGCGAGAATCACCACTTCAATTGAATATAATAGTTAACACTTCACAATTCACTTTATTCATATATAAAAAATACTTGTGTTCTAAGAGATGAAATGAGAAGAGCATCAATGTAATTTTTCTTAAAATTGCATTATCTTCAAAACAACTCAAAAACCTTAGATAGGTATATTGGAACGTTGTCGAATATACATCACATCTATTAGGTTGTTTCAACTTCGAACTATAATATCTCAGTGATTGATGATTCAATTTGATTGAAATGAGCACCATTTGAATCAGTGCACGTTTTTCAACGTAACATTGAGTCGATTGATTCCGTCAGAATGAAGATTGTGTGCTCGTAATTCGATGAAATCGACGAAGGCCGAATTTTACTTGGTCCTGAATGGCAAATGTTATACCGGTTAGAAATTCATCGAAGTGCTTGAAAAGTTATTTATCAGTTGGCGCGAGGTCTGTCAAGTATGGTGTGTGAGGCAGAAATTTGACGATTAGGATTGAACCTTTTTGTTGACCAGTGCCGGCTGCTGATGGCGCCACTCGTCGATTTCCTCATAATGGGACTCTCCTGTGATGAAGACTCCCATTGTGAGTCATACACAGAGTAACCTTGACTTTTATTTGGTGGGTTTTCGCCTTTTAGTAGCGCGTGGGAGGCTCATAAGTGTCTGATCACTATCTTGTCGTAGCGGATCTACTTTTCATTACACGTGACGATCTGATCACAAAATGATCCTGGATTATTGCAGGTAGACCACTTCGGGGTCATCTTCGAGGCTGAAATTTCCGAAACCAAAAAACGCAAACAAACGTAGAACAGTGGCGTCCATTAACACTATCATTACCAAATGCCTGGTTTCAAGAACGTTTTAGTTCAATTCGAATTCGTAGAGACAAATTGGCTAAAAATCGCTCAACGATATCATATAATAATGAGCTGAAAAGAGAAAAAAAATTACAATATAACATAATCGATCAGTATATATCACTACACAGGTGATTGAATATTTATTTTGAGATATGGAGCTACAAAAATACATTATTTAAACGGAAAAAACACAATATACTATGTATATCGTTAATGTTGCCATTGAGGCAACAATATAGGTGAAATTTTATTATTGTGATATGGAACTAACTGTTCTGAATACTCCTGATTTGTTCTATGTTATGGGACAATATTCTCAGGAAGACATTTATATTTTTAGCTTTTTAGCTTCTTATATTTATATATTATTTGAACATATTTTATTGTTAGAAGAATTTTTATACCATTTTAATATTTTAAATATGCCATTTTTACCTTTTTGGACTTGTATTCATATTAGGATTTTCAAATAAATAAATAAAAAATTAAAATAAAAAAAAATTGTTCCTTATTTTATATCGTGTAGCATGATCTTTATATATCGGTTATTTCGAACTGAATTGACATATACATATCCAGATTCAATCTTAAAGTAATTGTTAGTTAGCTTACGTATATTTTGTTAGAGAGATGAGGTTTTTCACATCGTAATGTACATCCCATCATATATCTATAATGCAGTAAGATTTTTCATCTGTTTGAAGGTGATTGACAATGTTTCATAATGAATTTCACTAGTTCGGACTTCCAGTGTCTAATATATAAAATGATTTGAAATCCCTGAAACAATTAAAAAAAAGAAGAATTAAAAATGAATAGCTGAAAATAACAATTATATTAAGCAAAATCAACCTGAAATGAAATGAATGCGAGATGAAATACAAGTCAAAATCGAACAATTGAACAAAAATACAGAAATAAAAATAAAAAAAATAATAAAAAGTTAAGAGATTCGAAGCCACCAATCATCACCCGAAGACGTATGTAGATACTAACAATCGAAACTTCGTGAACTAACGTGGCTTGGAATCTCTTAACTTTTTATTATTTTTATTTTCATTTTTATTTCCTTATTTTGTTCAATTGTTCGATTTTGACCTGTATTTTATCTCACTATTATGTCATTTCAGGTTATTTTTGCTTATTTTAATTGTTATTTTCAGCTATTCATTTTTAATTGTTCTTTTTTTTTTAATTGTTTCAGGGATTTCAAATCATTGTATATATTAGACAATGGAAGTCCGAACTAGTGAAATTCAAGATTTTTCATCATTCACTTCAATTCAAGGGAAATTAGAATCTCCAAATGATCTGTAATTTCGGCAAAGACAAAACCGTATTTTTCAAAAGTAGACGACTTTATTGTTTCTTCTGAAAATGTCTCTTCAGTGGTTTTTAGTTTTTAAAGAAACAAACCATGATAGAAATAGCACGTTGGAATATAAAACCTAGTTAATCCATAGCTGTCCCAAGTTTATACTTTCGAGGATTGTCGTTCATAGTGGTGCATACCGGTGCATGATGCACATTCACTTATGACACTCGAAATTAGTATATTCTGGAAGTCAATAAATGTGACAAAAGTAAAATAGCTGTTGTTATCTGAAGCAATTGCCGAATTTTCTTTATATATAAAATTTGTTAGTTGAAAAATGATATAGGCATCTTCTATAATTTTAATAAGATTAATTAACATTAAAACGAAGCGAAGCATCACAATTTCATAGTCTAGTACGTTGATTTTATGTTATTACTGTAATATCCTCATTATTAGGATTTTCTTACATTAATTACAATCTCGTCCATGAAATAAGTATTTATCTTGTGTTTTTATTAGATTTTCGGCTAGAATAATTAGAAATCCGATGAAAAATACGTAATTATCACGGAATTGTATGCTATTTCATGACTAAAATTATTCATTATGAGGTGAGAAATAATATTTGCTATTTTGTGAAATAGAAATATGTAACTGAAAATGAACATTTCAATAATTCAAAGAACAATAGTGAAATTTTACTGATGTCCATCAACAAAGAAACGATTACAATAGAACAGAGAAAACTCAGATAGGTAATATGTTCTGATCAATTTGAAAATGAAATTATGAAAGGAAATCAAATTGAGGCAACCTCGCCGATATAAATAATTTCAGGGGGAGAAAAACCAGTATTCATATTTCTGATGATATCAATCACACGTGAACAAGAAACGTTGAAAATCACAAACAATAATTTTAATACTGAAACACTTGAAAATCTATAGAGAGATAACCGGAGATTATTCTGTCGGATATTTTGAATATACCTTTACTTAATTTTTGTAGTCATTTGATCGGATATGAAATTTCCTTTTCAACGATGCTCATGTTGCCATTTCCATTCGATATGGAGGCAAACCGTCATCTAAGCAGATTTTGTCAAAACATTCGATGTAGGAGAAAACAAACAACGAAATTTGCTCAGTGTTTGAATAAAAATTCGTTCGAAAATTGAAATTTTTTGCTAATCCACGTCTTTTCTCCTATTTTTTCTTATCTTCATTTTTTACTTTATGGATTTTGGAAATCTTAATAGAAAGTGATATTTTTTGAACTTTGACATTGACATTAGTTTTGCTCAAGCAAATGCCTCTTCAAATCAAGTAGCATTGTTTTCTTAATAGGTAGGTTCTAGGTTCCCGGTTGTGTAAAAATTAATATAGTGAGAAGTGATCATGTGATTGAAAGGCATATAAATATGTGTAATGATACCATTTTTTGTTCTTTCCTATGAAGTCAATATAATGTCAAAATTTTCATCACATTTCGTATTTTATTTCCGACTCGAATTATGATTCAGGCTCGGATTCAGGTTATGTTCATATGTTCATACTACACTCTGAATGGGACGTTATCCCTCTAAAACGGCTATAAGTAGGTACGTCATTGTAATGCTGTCCATATTTTTCAAAATGAAAAATAGACGTTTCTTTCGCGTATTTTTTGAAACTTTGTATAAGACTACGTTTATATCTAGTGTTTCACGTTTTAATCTACTTTTATACGTAAAAAAACATTTGGCAAACATGCCAAAAATATTTTCTTTGTCAATCTTCAGAACCCTGTAGTTCAAGTCAAGACCCTCAGTAAATATGTTAATATGATGTTTGATTTTTCAAAATAGACCGGAAATTGAACATTTACATGGTATCAAGAAACATGCTTGTATTGCCAATTTGCTTTTATTATCCAGTTAACATTATTGTCAATTCGGACAATTTGTTGTTCCAGTCAGTTTCTATGATATTCTCAAGTGAGATTTTATTCAATTTAATAAACGTGTGAAACAACTGAATTTCATAGTGAAAGTATGATCTTCTTGGATAATTTTCCTTCGGACTTCTTCTTAGTTAGGAAGACCCATCAATCACTTTTTTTACTAACCTAACGAACTTAAAAACGAATCTAATTGGTCGTAACGTGTAGCCGAGATACATACGATTTAGAAATTAGATGAATTTACTATGAAATGTAGTTTAAAATGAAGTGATGTTTCGTAATCGGGGAATATTCAATTAAAATAAATCGTAACTTTCATTTTTTCGTTTCCTATACTGTATTAGCATGGATTTGAGAGCGTTTCATTTACGTTCTTAGTTTATATGGATTTGTAACGCAGTCGATTAATGGTGAAGTGAATTATAACTCAATAGAACATACGAGGAAGTTTCAAAATGATCTCTTTCAAAAGACGATCTTTAGAAATTGAGAATTTCAGTAGTTCGGATTTTCATTGTCTAATATGATTCCACCATGATACGAAATCTATGAAAGAACAAATATAATTAGAATGAATAGCTGAAATATCAATTATTTCGAGCAATAAAACCTGAAATGAAAATACATTTCAATCAATAAAATAAATAATATATTCATTTTCAAGTTTTGCTGATTTTTTCTATCTATTTTTATGTCATTTTCATTTTGCATTTTGTTTATTTTATTCGTTGTATTGTATTTTCATTTCAGGTTTCATTGCCTATTATAATTGACATTTTAGCTATTCATTCAAATTTTGTTCTTCCATAGTCCTGTCGTCCGCCATTCGTTTTGTCCATCTGTTCGTATGTCTGTCGTGTGCCAGGAATGCCTAAAACAATTTAAATTGATAGATGTAGCCATTACTAGGTGGTAGAAAATCATAATGAAGAAAAGAGAAATGAAAATGTATATGTTTTTTGCCACTTTAATTTGTAAGTTTTATTGTATAAGTTTGAAAATGTCCATATAGGACGAAACTGCAGTAACATTAGTTACAAACAAAAGTGGTAAAAAACATAGAAGGTTTGATTTCTATTTTCTTCTTTGAAACGATTTGTTTTTCGAGTAGAACCGAAAGTCATTATCAAACCTAATCTGCCTCTGTATCTGTATCTGTAGAGTAGGGAGGGTAGATCCACAGCACTTAGGCCACATGTGATCCATTGTACATCCTCCCGAGGAATTGTCCTCCTAGGTCATCGTCCATTCTGTCTTTTCCAGGAAGGTGGACAGGTCATTAAGAGACATCTCCTTTATATTGGCAGGTGTAGGCCAAGGCTCGTCGAATACACACTCTCTTCAGCAACCTTGAGCTGTCTCACGATGGCCTCCGCGAATAATTTGTAAGGTGCAGCGACATTACTGTCGTTGCGCGGCTTCTTCAAACTTCTTGGGGTGCACAAGTGAGGGATCTTTCCTGCAGGGCAGGTTATTTACCTTTATTCAAGGCGGAGCTCTTGGCGCCCGCCGCAGGAAGTGCTCTTGCTGTCGCAGGTGGAGTGAGGGAGCAGGAGGGTGCACATATAGTTCCTGCTACTGCTCTTTTTCTCCTTATGACCTAGGCGCCGCAAATGCGCTTACGCCTTGGTCTTTGTATCGCATCACGAGGTGTTATGCTATGGCCAGCCTCATTCCAATCCCAGTAGATTGGAGCGGACATTTCTGTTCATCCCTAGCCATCGCCTTAGATTGAGGTGAGCACTTCTGTCCAGCCTCGGCATTGGTTTTTGTTTTTGTTGTTTCTGTTTTTGTGTTTCATGTGTGTTCCCATGAGTAGCAAGGAAAGAGTTGGTCACCTCTGGCAGAGCTCCACATTATCAGAGGTAGGCTGATTACAATAGGTTTGTTTTGGTTCTGTATTTCGAACTGTTATTGAACCGTCCCGTATCGACGCCGAATCAATGCGCAGAACATTACAGTCACAGAACAGTTC
>WOGN01000608.1:0-23339 GCA_015342105.1 Leptinotarsa texana
TGATCTCTGCCGAAGGAATTCGTACGATAGATGCATCTCGAAATTCTAGATAAATCGTTGAAATTCCCTTTCTATAATTTTCCAGTTAATCGCCTAGGGAGGCGACGCGCGTGTGACATAGATGTCCCTTCGTCGAATTGGGTCAGCGGCGGCGTTAGATATTTCGTAACAATATTATACGAAACATCTCTTAACATTTCGGAGGAGCATCCTCCTTTGTAAGGGTGTCAGCAGCCTCATTACCAGAGCAGAGACAATCTGTTAAGTCTTCCTATCCAGGAGAGTCATTTTTGGCAATTTGCTACCGATTTAGATGTTGCTCGGTAATAGCCAAGAGCTTCCAACGCCGCTTGACTGTCCGAGATTGTTGTTATTGACTTGTGTTTGAGGTTGGAAATAAAGTCGCATTAAGTTCCTAGGCAGGTTGACATCTCTATCCTGGGTCTGCGACTGAACACACCTGCACCAGAACGAGAAGGTGTTTTTGATGCATATGTGAACCAACAACTATCTGCTCTTAATATTTCCTTCTTCAATACTAGAGAGCACTACATCATAAGGCAGTTCGTAGTTGACAGTTGGAGGCATTAAATCAGAAGTCATTTCCAGAATGCTGTCCAGCATTCTGTTGCACTCTGGCAATGTGCACAAGTCTATATGCAGTCGATCTAGCCTCTCTGGAGAGGAGATAGATCTAGACATTAGTATGTTGCTATTTCGCCACTATCCATGTATTTCTTCAAGTTGGGTGGCCACGTACAATCCGTTTCTAAGGAGTTGTTCGAAATACACTTCTCTCCAGATATGATAATATACGTTGATTCTTCAAGTTTACATATCTTAGAGATTGGTTCATTGGCAATCATTCTCGTTTTGTTCCATGATGTTCACCGTCTGATTTCAAAATGTGTTCTGACAATGTTGATCCTGTTGATTGCTTCTTTCTCATATAATCTCAATGTTCATTCTCACACCCTATTGAAGGTCTTGAAGTTTCACCACAAGAATGAGGTATCTCATAAATGCAATTTTTTGTTTTTTCTTGTTGTTGTTGTTGGGTTTCGTATGTGTGAATATAGATCTCAGTGTCGTAATTTTTTCGTTGAGTTGATGCTGTTTGTAGGGTCATTTGGTTTTTGATCTACTCTTATTTTCTATTTCATTTTTCGTTCTCTTTCAGAAATAATTTTATCAATGATGGTAGTTCGCTATTAAAGTATTCAGTGAAATTGAAAATCTATTTTGCTCTGTTACAAAGACAATTTATTATACCTTTTTTAACACCCGTGTGATGATTTGATGTGTAGTAGTGGTATCAATTTTATCAGACGACCTTCAAGGAAAGAAAGTCACCATTTTGTTCAATCTCTTTTGTGACCTTTATTGTCGGTTATTGTTCGTTGATATAATTTTAAAAATAATTTATCATAGTTTTTATTCCAAATAGCAAAAATATCGTCAACATATCTCCACCAAACTTTGGGACCGTTCGAACAAAATATTCTTCAAATTATTCCATATATATGTTACTTAACATATAGAGCGAAACCCGTAGCTATTGCAAATTCTTGTTGGGAAAAATCATCTCCATATTGAAAATAGGTTTGTCTATACATAATGAGTGATACATTTTCAGGTTTATTTATGAAAAGGGTTGTATTTTTCCGAAAACATTTTCCTGGTATTGGTTTCAAAATTTCTGAAAGGTATTATGCTAATTTTTGACAGGGAGATAAAAACTAATTTTCGCCCACAAAAAATGGCTTTCGTTCAATAAATAATAATATTTACATAATTTTTGTGAAGATAAAAGTATTTCTCATAACGTATAATCAGGTCCTTAAACTTACTGTCAACAATTATTCCGTATAAATTAATGATAAAAATTCATAAAAGTATTTATACATTTCTACATTGAGTTGAAAGAACAAATAAATGCATTATTGTCATTTGCGAATAAAATTTTTGAAACCGTACTTGAAAATCACTTGAAGGAAGGATGAATATCACAAAGATTATATTTAATCATATAAAAAATATGGAAAGGAAAAATATGAAAAAAAATATGTAATGCTTTAATAGAATCAACGAATTGATTTCACACGTATATTCTCACTTTTCAAGTTACAACTTTGTTAGATTTTCATTGGACAATTTCAAAACAGCTATATAATAGCTTCGTCATTCGTATTCATACGGACTAAATTCTACTTAATTAGTGCTTTATATAATGTAACAATTTGAAACATGACCTTCCTTCTAATTATCAACTAATACTTTTACCGGAGTTTGGATTAAAACCAATTAAAAAGTCAAACATTTTGAAAGAAATTGTACTAACTCAACAAATGGATAGATACTGAACTAATTACTAATTTCCACATCAGAAAAAAGATTTGCTAGGGCGAATAATTCATTTCTATTTGGTCATTCAGGTAATTTTCATAAATTTCAATGCATTAATTTCCAAGTTCCATACTACTTAATTTCAAGCCTTTCTCTTCCATATAGAATACGTACTAGTCGTCTAGTTGAATCTAACAATGTATTCGTGGTTCAGCCTAGAGTCACTGATGGAACCTATGACGGGTCGCCTCAAAAATGCTTTGTTTTGGAGTATGGTATCCACTAATTATGTCTGAAACATATAAACGTTCAGAAGAGGTAGCCATGTCTGATCTATATTTTTTGAAGGTCAGTTTGAAGTAAATGTTTAATTATGTAATTTTGTATTTGCAAATCCCTAAAACAAAGTCCGATTATATTTTTTAAACACTTGACTTCTAGAAGTAATACCACTATGATTTCTTGTTCTAAACTAAATAGACTGTAATTCAACTTGAGTCTTGGACAGCTATAAACTGTAACTCAAATCGTAAAGTAATACTGTTTAAAAAATTCTTAAAAATGAAGTCCACCAGGAAATTCCTTTAGATAATATAAACTATATGATGTTTGGCTCATTTTTCGAACACCCTGTACTCTGCAACCCGTAATGACCATCAACGGATCACTTTTTCTTCGTAAAAATGTAGTACGACAAGTGCATACACGCTCTCTTAGGGCATTACGTTATCTCCAGGTAGAAATTCACAAAAGGTTAAAATGTATTTAAGGCCCAATAAGGAAAACATTCTCATTATATCTGCCCTCTGACAAGGGTATACGAAAAGGGCAATTGTGTCGTCGTCGTCATCAAGGCGGTCTACACGTAGTCACCAAGACTAGAAAGGGGAGATACCGAAGTTTGTTTTCTGATTAGAATATAGAAAAAAACGGTCCGGAGGTAAGTGGGGTCAGATGTTGAAATATTGCATACGATAAATCCCATCAAGAGGTAGCTGAAAACACGGATTATGAGAAAGGGTTTGTGTTTTTGTTTCTACAGGTACATCGATTGTTCGAACAAATAGTTTTATTGGCGCTGCATTTTTGGTTGAACACAATAATGCTTTATTTTGGAAGGTTTTATCACTTTTTTACTATTCATTACAAGAAAATCCCAATTCTTCTTGGAGATTGGAGATATTTCGAAGATTTCAATTCAAAATATTATTATTTTATTTTGGAAGGTATATACTTTAAAGAAACCAGAGCGAGCTAGTTCATTATTCAAATAATAAGGCCATATAATTGACGATATACAACAAACTTTCATTGCAATACTTTTACCTTGATTTCTTCAAAATGTAAGACTCATGAAGACTTATTCTATCAGCCATTGACTGTTTATGCGATTTCTGAAAATCTCATATCATTATTTTGCCTTCTTCATCACCAATATATACTGTTTCTTGTATTGAAAAAATCCTGACAAAGTCAGAACATAGTTTATATCTGATTTTTTTCAGTTGGGAAACACAGAAGTCGCTGTTCCGCCTGATGTTAGGAACATAACGTAACTATGGTAGGCCATGATGAACCCTTCAATTTGCGACTCAAACCCACCTGTCCTGAGGAAATCAAAGGTCAGGTGCTTTGGTAAACTGAGGAGTGAAGTACTGCTGCCTCAGGAGTGAAGTAACTCCTGCCTCGGAAGTGAAATAATATCTGCAGTTTTTATGAGGGTATTTTGCTGAACTGATTCCAATTTAGTGCCAGAGTTGTGATCACCTCGTTCCGTGTCATCAGACGCTCTGACACCTGCCTTAAAAAGAAATGCTCGAATTCCTGCTCTCAGGTTCGCGGACCATCCAGAGAATGGAATCCGAACTGCTGATGACTTCACTAGATCCATCCAGAACCATTTTATCACGAAAAAAATCCAAACTATAGAGTCCACGGCCTCCCTGTTGTCGAGGAAAGTATAACTGTAACACGGACGACTTAGGTTATAAACATCTATGGAGATGCACCATTTTTCGGGAGCCAGCTACTGCCGAGTCTACTTCAATATTCGAAAGCAGTAAAGTAAGATCGGAATGGCAATCATATTTGTAGCAGCAACTTCGTTATTCCCTGACAGTTCCGAATACTAGGTCGTGACTGAAAAGGGGAGAGTTCTTCACTGGGGTTACTCTTGTATTATTATCATCATTATTACTATTATTTTCCCCAAGAGTAAGACAGTCGGACCCTTTCTCCGAAACTCCGACACACTTCCACCCTGTGGGGTAAGTGATCACTGGGTTCGAGAACCATGTGCCTTAAGCAGACGCAATGAGCCAAGACTAACAGCCTTCTGCATTTGTCTGACCAAGATTTCTGTCATCGTGCGGCAAGCCGATATGATTTTGATATTCGAGAGGAGAAGGTGCATCATTCCGTCAAGGACTCCAATAATCAGAACAACCATCCAGAGTGGTCGAGATGGAGTCTTCGCAGTTCGTCCGTTTTTTCTACTCTTTTCGGACGATATTCGTTTCACCGAGAGCAAAAAATTCTACGACGAATATCTTCCTGCTCTGATGTTGGAGAGGAACTACATCAGGCTTTTTAGCTTGTCGAAACCGAGGGCAGTATTATGGTAACTTACCGAAAAGCGCATCGAAAAACAGTAATTTTGTTCTGATAGAGAAGAATATTTCCAATAGAAATTTTCAATTAATATTATTGTTAACTGAAAGACAAAACTGGATGTTGTTATTCAGATTCCAACTGGTGGAATATAAGCATAACGAAAATCGGAAAAAAATTGTAGTTTTTTGATGAAATTTCCTTCTTTGATGAAGAAAGAAAAGCAGCGACATCTTCTAAACGCTTATGTGATAAAATAACTAGTTCAACAATGCAAATATTTAACATTGGAAACTTTAAAATGTGGCTGTGATTATGAGAAATTTTTTTCATTTATCGAATTGCGAACAGTATGTCGTAGGAATCTATCAACTTGAACATTTCCAAAAAAAAATTGAACCCAGGAGACTCGAAATGAACTCATAATAGAATAAGTTTATCTAATGGGAGATTCTATTTGAATATTACAATTTACAGTCCGCATCTCTTATCCTTCTCACCTTTTTTTTACACAAGACCATTCCTCAATGTCACTGTCATTGAGATTGTTGAACTGTTCGTCCGAATAAGTTTCCCACAAACAAGTAACACCTGTTCTTGACCTACAGATTTTTCAATCCTCCTGATTACATCACTCGAATCCAAACTCTCACGACGATCTCCAAATACATGCCAATAAATTCTCAAAATTCAATACTGTCTCCAGTTCCTTCGTGGGAGATGAAATCGAATAAATTTGCAATGAATTAACTAAATTGAGGTTGTTTCGATATGAACATTTCCTGTCAGTGAGTCAGAAGTCGTCAATGAACATAAAATGCATGGGAATCATTACTGAAGAGATTCCTCGAGGCGCCGAAATCTCGGCCGAACGGAAACTGTCGAAAGTTATGTCGACAAATTTGAATAAACGCAACAAAGTACGTTAACCGAAAACGACGAAAAAAAAATGAAACCCCAATCACATTCGATTCATTTAATGGATTAATTAAAAGTTGGCCCGCAGATTTACATGAAAAAACTGGTTTTGAAACACTGTTAAAATCAATCGAATTAGGAACAGATGACCGTCGATGGGAAATAGTGCGGTAAAATTATAACTAAGAGTGATTTTTAGAACAGATATTACACATGAATATTACATGAAACACGTGTCGAGGTGTAAAAATAATGATTTGGGTTTGGGAAAAACTCCAGTAATATTCATAAATACACCAAAGGTTCCAAACAATTCATAAGATATTACACAGTCAATTAATGTAAAGAAAAGTGAATCGACTTATAATTTGTTCACTGAATGAGATCAAAATGAATATTAACGTAATATTGTTGGTGTAACTATTATCAAGTTTCAAAATGAATTTCTTAAGAAAAACAGGATTTCAAGGCGGTTTCCAAGGCGGACTGTTACAGTCAAATGTCAGCATCGGGTTCCAGTTGAAACCAGATTCAAAAAAACCTCAGACATCGCAGTTTCGATCAGCCATTGGTCTTATATATCATGATGCTAGTCTGAACAATTAATCCCTTACTGGTCTACTACCAACTCTTCTCAAAGAACAAGCCTGGGAAAGAAATCCGATGACATACCCCCTGATGACATATCCACGTAGCCCCGCTGGATACAGGAATGCCTTCACTTGTCATTTGTTGTTTTGGTATTCTCTGACTGAATGGCATCCGAACAATGGCCTAATCCTAAGGTTTGTGTTCCGTGCCGAGAGAATGAATGACACTAAGCCTATCAGCTGTCTCTACAGATCCTTCGAGATACCGGGCGCCCTCTAGTCGTAGCATCGCCTTGTCACGGTAATGCGGGGCTCTGCCGTGACTGACCTTCTTTCCCTAGCTACTCGTGGGACTTTTATGGACAGCGTAAACTTAAAAATTATTTCTAACGCTGAGGAGATGGGTGTCGAGCTTACGATTCCACCTGACCTCCCTGTAAATTTAGATCAGGAGCAAGAGCTTCTCAACTCTCCAACTCCTGATACAATAACTGAACCTAAAAAAAGGTTTGGTGGTGCAACCAGGAAACGACTGAGTCGTCTCGTCAAGAGCGGCGTACGCAGAATCTGTCTCAGGTGGAGGAACAAACCATCCATGAGCAGGTTAGTAAACGTTTGCGCTCAAGTGATGATTCACCAAAACCAGAGGCGAAAGAGCCCTGCATGGTTTTTAGAGTTCGGCAGAGCCGTACTCTTACCATCTAACCTGAAAGACCACCCCTGATGAAGCATTCATCTATGGAATCGATAGAAGACTCAATCCACGAATATTAAAGATGGATGGGGGGTTAGTTGCAAAACTAAGCTTCGATATCGACCATCGCTGAACGAGATTTATCACAAAAAATAACATTCATGATCCAACACCATAAAATAGCAACAAACCATCGGTCTCATACTGAGCGACAAATTGGATGACTCATCTGTCATTAAAGGGTAAGCCTGAGTATGAGTAAATATGAGCAAATCTCATTGAGAAGAAACCATTTATGGGATCGACAGAAGACAAGGAATATCAGTGGCTGTGGCAAAATATTTTAGAATATCTTCCGGAAACTACCAAAATTCCTATTCAGTAGGTACAGTAGGCGAGAAGTGTTTTTGTTATATCTGCGTCTTACTTAAATTGGCCTAAAAATTGACAAATTTGATAATTTCTCAGCAAATATTGCAAATTCCAACTAATATTTTCAATATGGAGTACGCGAGGTTTATTCAAAGCCGGTATTCAGCTATTTGGCTGAAGAATTCTGCAGCCTCGTGGGTTTATTGCATTATTTCTCCAATCTTTTCATGACACCCATTTGAACAATCTTGTTTTCTGTTCAGGTTTGTTCAGGTGCTTTGTTGGATGTTTGTCATAGTCTTTCGGGTGTAATTTTGCTCATGGGTTCCAATGCCGCAACTCACATTCGCATAAGATATGATGAACTGTTTATTTATGTTAAGTTACTAAGATTTACTTTACACACCCCTTCAGATGTATTTAAAATGAACAATACCAAGTTACTAACCCAGTAATTAATCTAAATCGATTCCTGCTCTGTTGAAACAATTTTTCGATTAATAATTGTTCAGGAAGATCATTTTTTCGTGTCTACCACACTCATCAGACTCTTTACCTCTAATTCCTAAGTAATCTGGTACTTAGTTGGGTGATTCGGTTATCATAAGTTCATCCATCAGTATGGATAATCAACACATAATACCAGATGTCTCCATGATTTTCCGTATATGTACGTCTGGTAAATCTTCGGTTACAGATATTCAATTCTCACAACAATTTCATCTCTTCACCTTGGAGGTTTGAAGGTCCCTATCCCGCTGTCTTGGTCTTCTGAGTGACTATGATCGATTGGGATGAGCTTAAGTTAGACTCCTTCTTGGTTTATTTTGATGTAATGTTCAGGGTCTAAGGTACTGCATTGCCACTACTTCATGTCTAGCATGATCCATCAACCCTATTAGCAGTCCATCAACCTGATGGATTATTGGTATTGTTAGTCGAATGCGGCCTCAATATCCCAGAAAGTAGATACAAGTTCTTCCTTGTTATAAGTATCTACTGATGTCTAGCTTGGATTGATAATGAATATATATACTCAGAAGTTGCTGCTTACCATTTGTAAGGTGTTTGTATATTTTGGAGGTTCTAGTACGGAGTATTGGTTGTAAAGTTTTTAATCTTCTGTAATTTTTCAGAGCGAAAGTTTCTAAAGAATGCAGACGTACCTATTCATCATCTGTTTCAAGTGTAATATTGTTTCGTTCCACTTTTTAATGGTTAGCGCCGTTTCTTTTTAAATATTCAGCGCTTTCGCCTATTTTTTTCGTCTCAGACAGTTATCACGAAACCTCATCCGATTCGATAGCTTCTCGCCCGTAAACTTCCGGAAGGAACATCCTCTCCAGGTATTCGACACACGTCGAAACCGTACCACGACAACCACAAGTCTCCCAATCTCCGTCTTCGATTCATTCTCGTAACATCCAAAGACAGATCGTAGTCCTGAGAGATGAAAACTGTTCTCTCGAAATCCTATCCGAAATCGGGTATACGTCAGTTCCGGCCGTGGTACCCCGCACTGAGGCTATTCATTCATAAGTTCGGAAAGCTGTCGGGCGGTGGGGGAAACGGAGTGTTCTGAACTAGCGCGACTCTATTCATACTCTGGCCGTAACACAGGTGCGCGTTTTCTGTACCCGAATACGTCGTCGGTGAAATCTTTTGTGTGTGCGAAATAGTACGTTTTCGTGGAATACCTGAGTGTGTCCGGTGAAATTCAACCTGCCCCGCTCGTACCGCGTCTCGTTTTGCTAATGAGACAGTTCGACATTCGAAACTAGTGCGCTTTGGTCGTAATTCACGATATTTTAGGAGGTGATTTGATCGTTGCAGGTTAGGTTTTGGTCCAGTGTTCTCGGCACAATTGTGGGTTGTTCTCTTTTGGGATTAAACCCCATTATCATAATCTCTGTAGGTATAAACTTTGGTAACTATCATCGAAGTGAGGATTTAAAACACTGTCATTAGATACAGCCAAAACGACTCTGAATCTGAACTGCAATGATTTGTATCGATGTGCAACATAAAAATAACGTTGACCTTGAAAATAAATTTTGACACGCACATTCTCAAATTATTACTTGACATTACCAAAATGTAAATACTATACTGTCAGGAGACACAAGCATACGATGATGCAGTGAAAAACTTTGCTTTATAACTTTTAGATTATTCTTGAACTCCTGGCTTTTTAATTTGACATTCATGCTGTGTTTGTATAAAAAACAGAACTTTTTCGTGTGAATACTGTGTTAAATTATTAGCATCCCTCATTAATTATATTAGGGGAGTCAGGAAAAAATACCCAAACGAAATGTTGAAATTTGGTGGATGATTTCTTCGAACTATTATGATCATTAATATTAAACAATTAAATTTGAACATTTTATTTTGGTGTTATTTTTTCCTCCCCTTGCCCTAGCTCCAAATGAAAGATGAGTTAAGCAAATGTAGGTATTGATTTATGAATATAAGTAGTTGATTTGCAAATTGAAGTAATATAGTTACTTTACTTATTCTCATAGGTTGTCAGAATTGGTATCTCACTCATTCCAATTGGATATTTAAGTTGACTACATTATAGTTATGTTAGTTCTGGAAGAAGATACTTATAAAGTGGAGTCATGAACTATCTAGCATTTTTAGAGATACACTGAAGTGACTTTTTGGGCCTTAAATTATGAACACAGCAGGGTGCAAAGGCTTTTAAGTATTAATGGCAAGTACATGTACCTCCCAACCAGTATTTGAAATATTTACTATACATGTCTCATCAAGTTATATCAAAAGCCATTGAATCTAACAATTTATATGTAATTTTCTGCAACAATAAGTACCGAATACAAACCTGCAACTTTATTTTCAAATGGTCTAATTTACCTCAATTCCTTATGAGGTTATGCTAATACATCAGAGGCCTTTGAGGTATTAATAAAAACTTTCAATAGAGAGAACTCTCGGTAAAATACAGAAGTGTTCAATATTGAGAATGGGGTATAAATTTTTGTATATCTGAATAAATACATTTTTCACTCATTTTGCACGCATCAGTAACACAAAACTAAAATTCATCAAAATATACTTATTATAGTTTTTGATTTTCGATGTCATGATAATCTGATAATGAAAATTCGTCTGATATGGCCTTGATTTCTTCTATCATCATTTTGAAATAGAATGAAAACCCTCAATTGTCGAGCTAAGGATTAACGAGGTCCCACTTTTAAACATGCGATCCGTAACACGGACCAGACAATCGAAGATGTGTTATCAGAAATTTTCAAGTTTTGTTAGTTGTCAATTGTGTGCTTGAGTTTGTTACTATTAATGATAAAATGAAAAATACGAAGGGATTAGTAATAATATATAATAGTAACGTTTATTTACACTGAAAAAATATTCAAATAAATGTTACAAAAATTACATACAATGTTAGTGTAGAGTAAACTAGTTACCCTCAAAAATCATTGATTGTACTAATCATATATTAGGTTGACTTCAAATGGATATTTGAAACACAATGTAAAACGTCCCTCACACTCACATATTAAGCTATATTTATCGACATTTGAGACTGTAGTCTCAAGTTGAATTTATTTAAAGTTTATATATTCTTCTTTTGTTCTGGACTGATAAATTTAATTGAATGTTGTTGTAGATAACCTCGGCTTTTGAGTAGGTTTTGTTAAAATTAATATTCACCACGATACTTCGTTTCTGACAATCACTGAGTAAGGAGGGATTAAAACATTGAATATGCTTCTTTTACTAGAACTATCATTCCAACCTGAAATATTCACTGGTACATAAGAACCTGTATAAACCTCTGTGAATTTAAACCTTGTTTAATTGGATTTGAAATATTTCAAGAGAAAATTGAAGCAGATTTCTACCTCTCCGTTGTAGCTTCAATGGGCATGATTACTCGTATAAAATAACCCTGACTAACTGGGGATGTGTATAATATTGCTCATTATCATTATATAACCCTCCTTTCGAAATACCTTGTTTCTTCTTACTAGTTTAACAAACACTGCACATTTTTTATATATTTTCCCGTTCTTGACAAAGTACCTATTCTTGGCGTTTGAATATGAAAGTTATTACCGGATGTTCAACTACTCCAAAATTAGTTGTATTCACATTCATTTGAGAAAATTGAAAATCATGAGAGATGGAATAATTTTTGAGTTTTATGCTGATATTTCAAATAATATCTAGAATAGCTGAAATTTCATAAATAACGAATCCTCTTGAGAACATCAGTTTTTGAAAGCAGCTATACTATACTCGACATTCATTATATTGTCAAGAGTGTACCAAATTTCTTCGGTTTCAAGTCGATTTTCTAAATTGTGCAAATAACATGAGTTCAAGATAATATTTAGGTAGAGAATTTCATATTAAATGATTACACTCGAGAGCTTTTACTTGGAAGCAAAATTTTAAAAATTATGTGATAGATTAAGTGGGTTCGGTAATTATAAGATGTTAATAGGATTTTAAAAGGCAAAATGCACAATTCCCCTCCACTTCGAGCCTGATGGCATTTCGAAAAAAAAAAGAAAAAAATTAGCACTTTCTTCAACATTTATTCGCTTATATCCTCTTCTTGGAACAGTTTAGCCACAGAAGTGTTCTAGCAATACTACTACAGAAGTGTTCTGTCAATATCAAAGACAGACTTCTCCAAAACATTATCACGCATGGTGCACCTGATCTCCCAGACAAGGCTACGTTTACAGAGTCGCACTAAGGAATGACTGATTTTTTTAATGATATGCTGCTGGGTATAGGAAATTTTTTAGGTGGAGTGTAGGGACACAAATTAGCAGTTTCCTCAGTCGTATCAGTACTTGATATTTTAAAAATTTTAAACTTTAAAATAACGTATATATTCACATTCCAGGCGTTTAAACGTAACTGACCACTCCGACTCTGTGACATGAATTCGCACTTTCAGGACTCAATAATAGTTCACTTCAGGGATATTTTTCACCTCATATAAGACTCATTGTAATAAACGGGATGTGTTAATCAGTTTTCATTAATTGAGAAATTTTGATGAATTCTACAGAATTTCATAACCTAATTATTATACTTAGGCTTGAGCTTCAATTTTTTTAACTAAAAGTGTAACAGCATCAATGTCAGTTTTTTGCAGTTTTCATTGTCTACTGGATTTGTATTTATATAAGCCACTGAAAAACCTTGGCTCTAATTATAGATCTTTATTTTAATTTATTGAGAATATATCTTGCATACACCAACATTATCTGCTCATCATATATTCAGATTGCACTTAAATCTTCATCCCTTTAATTCAGGGTTATTTACATAGGTACAAGTAGTTACTTTGTCATTAAATTGAGAAGATTCGAAAAGTGGAAATGTTTATATGTATGATGGAATAGTTATTTTTCTTACAAATGCGGAAAGTTATATGTACCACAAGCGTCACTTAAGTATATGCGTTTTGTACATAATTAAATCTCGTATGAGTTTTATCTTGTTAATTCTTTTCCCAAAATTGACTGTAATTATGTATATTTCGGAAATTATCAGTTTAAGAAATGAAAAACAGTGAAAAGGAGGTATAAGCGAAAATGCGAAAATCTGAAGAACGTGCCGACTTTTTTCGGTTTTTTTCAAAATGATGTTGAGCGCAGCGGGAGACAAGTACTGCATTTTTAAAACAATTACCAATTTGGAACTAACGAACCTGTTGCAAGTCCCGAAAATTATAATTACCTGCCAAATTATTAATCTTGACAGAACTTTTAATCGCTGAACAGGTCTATAGTCCATTCAATCGCTGTAATGAACCAATAGATGAATCCATTGGATCAAAAATGACAATTCGCTCAAAGTTGCCTAGTCTTCAATTTTTTCGTCGTTTGTATGTATTTAAGGAATCAACGTTATTTTATGCACATATTACCAACATATTACCCAACAATTACAACCCAGTAAATTGTGTTTTGAACACTGTTGTGAAATGAAAAATTATAGCCAAGAAATATCGTGAATTAGGACCTTTCATGTGAAATTCACTTTCCACTTTTCAGAATGACTTGACGCTAGCGAGAAAAACAATTGACATTCGCCCAGCCTCGGACGCAACAAGAACTCTATAATTAATCGAAAAATCCCGAAATAAATCAAGTGACACCGATGTCGAAGAAAAGCAGAAGAAAAACGACATTCCTTGTGATATTCCAGTGATATAATTTATTTTCGTACATGTACATATATATATATATTTATTATCTAGTCAATGTGTATAGACATTAGGAGCGGAATGGGAATAAAAACAATGAAGGCTTTCAGCAGGCAGAAAGGTATGAAAAGCTATATTTAATTTTAATTCGGGTTTCGAGAGTTGTGAGATGGCCGAATGTGGTGAGCAGATGTTTCGTTCGAGCATGTGTGTGTGTGTGTGTTTGGAATCGTACCTTCTTTTCGAACACTTTGCTCTTTATGGGGACTGAGATGTAGAAAGAAATTATGAATTAGAGATGTTGAGTAAGTACATATGAGAGCAAAAAGCTACATTTGTATATCTTAAATAATGTTGTAGCTTGATGAACTCTTTGATGAATATTGTCTGAATGTTATTTATAGAGGTACACGAATGATTCACCCCTCAACATCAAAGAGCTTTTTGACTTGGATCAAATATGGAGAGTAAAATTCAACCAGAAATTTTACAACTTTTGAATGAAATTCATGGAGATTTTTCCAATTTCCCGGTAAAACTGCTTATTATAAATTTTGCCTATATATACGATTCAAAATGAAAAAGGAAAAATATCAAATACACTTGATATTGAAAATTTGTTAGCAACTTTTTTTAGTTCGACTTCCTTTCCCATTCTTATTTTCATTTAATATTAGATAAATTCAATATTTTCGTTTTATTGAGTTACAAGCTTCGGCGAACTTCGTACTGCCTCAAATTAATGAATGATTCAAATTATCAGCTGAGTTACAATTTTTTTTTATATTGTGTTTGTGAAGCACGAAGTCGGGTCATACTAACATGCCCAGTATTGCCAGGCCAATGTCATGCTTAGCAGTAGATTTTTTTGTCAGAAAAACAGTAGATTGGTACAACAAAGTATGAAATATATTTTGTAGATACATATTACATACATGTCCATTATTCAGACACATTTTAAACTGGATCATCAGGTGATTTTTACTCTTATGTAGTAGAAAAGTAGCTTTTAGAGTCAAACAGGAGGTCTACTGCAAAAACTCCATCAAAAACAATTGAGCTAAAAACCCTGACGCCGGCGCTTCTCTAAAGCGAGTTCTTCATCACATTCAGTGGATTGATTCACAATATTCTGCAGTCTAATTGTATATATTATGACTTTGTTGTAAAGGATTCCATCTTCTTGCTCTCTACTTTGTTGATAACACTGTGATGGATATTGATGAATTTGCTTCTATTACGACATAATAACTACATGCTAGCACAATCACAAATGTCACAACTTCAATGGTATTTGCGCTTACCACGAGAACTGTCATAATCCAACAAACCCGATGTCGTCAGTTGGTTTAATCAGTTCCTATTTTTTTATTTTTTAAATGTCTTAATAGTCATTCTGCTATTCGGGGCGAAGACAAATCATCAGCAGATAATTAAGGTCATCTCCTGATGATGCTTACTTGATTAGCGAAAGCCCATCAAGAGACTGGTTTTGTTCTTATGTTGGGTTTTCTATATATAATGAATTCAAATGATAGTGTAAATAACTATCAAATCAATAGTTTCTCTTTTTCATTTCACGATCTTTTTTTTATATGATAGGAACCAAATGCAACTGAATGATTTTTATTGTTTGATGTTTATAATTGAATACCCACCCAACATTCCTGTCAATATTCAAACCAAATTTATTTCAAATACTCCATATTATTTTCATTTCAATTTGCATATTGGTCCATGTTTTCCACTTTTTTTAATAAAAAATCGAGTGTATATAGATTTACAGTGGGATGAACCAAAAAATGGGCATTTACAAGTATTTCTTTAATAGGGTAACATATTTTTGCCTACTATTCAAATATGTTTAAATCAGATACAAATAAACTACATCAAGGATTTTCAGTAGAATTTTTGGTAATATTGATTTTAGTCGAAAAATTGCCCTACATCTTGCGATTGAAGCTCGCATTTTTTGCTGTCGTCAAGTTTTGACTACATATTAATAATATCTTCAATTTCATTAAATTCAAAAATATGTAAAGAAGGTACAAAGGCGTAGGTTGTCTGAAGGTTTTCATATCTATACAATTAGATACATTGCACTGATAGGAACTTTATGCTTATTTAAAACTTTATACCATACTTGTACTACTTGTAGTTAAACTACAGAACTTCATATTCACCATAATAATTCTCGTCCACGCGAAAATACAAATGCCGTTTGAAATGTTTGACATTCTATAGTCTTTACTTTAAAATTAGAACTTGATTATGATGATTCAAGTCCAATGATGCGAGAACGTCAACTGTTACATAGACTTGTCAGTCTCCAAATGTAAACTTTTTGTTAAACATTTGAGTCACGAATTTACGTACATGACGTTCGAGAGAAAAATAAATTACGACGTCAAATACTCAATTAGTCTGCACACAGCATCCAAACAAAAACATGTTTTTACATCTAATTAATGTGAGATTCAATTTGGAAAAGAAATCTAATATAGATCTTGTAATTATCCCATTATCAATTAGGAACACGACGCTTATTTACTAAAAGCAGTAATTTTTAATAGTTCTGTCCGTTTAGCTTGATTACTTTCAATTGGAAGTTCAGTTTTGTTTTCGCATTCGATTCGAATTGGCGGATAGTTTTCAATTATCACGAATATAGTTTGAAGAATTTTAATTGATTCGGTGGATTCGCTTCGTGAAATCTACATACAATGTGATTTTCACGATGTTCTTTCGTGAACTTAAATGATTCTTGGAAGTCAAAATGAAGTGAATTAAGAAAGGTTAGCAATTCATATATCATATTGGAGTTTCTGAATATGGGTTTCACTTCATGTTTGGCATGTGGAGTATCTGATATTTTGGTATGATTATATTCCTACAGATTTCTCAGTGACGACTTCAAAGCCAGTACTTGGTTGTTTGAATGGGTTTTCTGGGTTTTCCAAAAACGATTCTGTCAGAAAATGTGTGAATATTATATTAGGTTAGGTTGAGTTATTTTAAGCGTGAGTTGTCTATTTGACACTCCCCCAGCTCACCAAATCAAACTCTACCAAATGAGTCTCGATAGAACGGGAATGAAATTCTGCCAAATCCTGTTAACTTTATTGGGTCCCTAGCGGGATAAGCACAAAGTATGTGATCAGCTGTCTCATCATCTTCCTTGCTGTTTTATGGCCTTCCTCGTCCTGTTTGACTAGGTGGGTCATCCCTGTAGTAGTCTAACAATTATTTGAGAACATACTTCGAAAGACATATGTACACCTTGGAATGGACCAATCCTGCTAGATTTCCTCAGAAGTCTGAAACTCTTCTTGTAGTCCAGGTATTCGGTAATGTTTGGAAAAATCTAGAACGATGCCATTGATAGGTTCTGGTCTGCAAATCCCTTCCTTCCAGGTGAATCAGTAGCGTAATTTTCATCTGCAAGTGTCCCTACTATGTAGTGTGTTTTGATGGTTCAATACCAACTTAGACATAGCTCGGTGAGAGGTAAGTCCTTAGCTCCCAAATAGGTTAATATTTATGTCTTGGGTCTGCTACTGTATATACCTACATCAGAACTTGAATGTGTCTTTGATTCATCTGCGAACCAACAGTTATCTGCTATTGGTATTTCCTCTACCTGAATCATCCAGACCTCTTTATTCAGGAACAGGACAGTTTGGAAGTCATCTCTAGAATGATGTGACTTTTGGTGTCAACCAATAGTCTGTTACACTGTTCACATTTTTGTGCATTTGGCAATATGCACAATTCTGAGTGTTTTTCCATTACCCTTTCCAGAAAAATGTGAGGAGGCTGATTAGCTGGACCATCACTTCATAGTCTGTCGTGAAAGTTCAGGAAGATAGTCATACTATATCTCCCTCAATGAAGATCTCAGTGTCACTTGGAATTTCGTCGATTTTAGATTATTTGTGAAACCAACGGAAAAGTGCCGATGGATTGACTTTTATTTCTTGGGAGACTGGAAAAGCTTTTATTCGGAATCCATCTTGCAAGAACACTTTTTCACTGTCTTATATGAAAGAATTACCTTCTGAATCTGGAGAAGCTGCTAAATTGACCGAATTTCATGCAGCATTTGATACAGCACACAATTGAAAAATTTAACGGAACATGACAATATAAAGCAAGTGCCACTTAGTTCCTTCTAGTTTATAGAAAAGAACGGATACCACTCCACTGCTGTAGAATGCATACTATAAGTGATCCCTCTGTGATTCAAGAGTGTTTCCAGGGAATGTTTACATTCAATTTGCATAAAACATTTTTTGTTGTAGTAAATCTTGTCAATTGTATCAATGAAATTCTATGAAATTTGTTAATTGGCTAATTTTTCGTACTCTCACTTGAAACATTTCGTCTTCACATGTCACCATCCATAGTTTTTTGTGGTGTAAAGGAATCCAAGCATTGCGATAATCCCAGCTGGCCGGTTCTTCGTGGTGAAAAAGCAAAAATCTTTGTTATGAAAATGAGAAAAATGATTGATGATCCCAAATTTATCTATACAAAGACTGAGTACGGCCATATAGAGAAGAAACGTAGCTCCTTTTTTGGACACTATTCATGAAATGGATTCTCTTGCGGACTTAAAATTAATCATTTTCATTTTGGCAAATATCTAAATAAATTTAGAACAGTAATTTGAATTTCAGTTCACCTTTTCATACAACTTTTTATAAAACAGATATTTTTAGTGAAATTTTAAATAAAACTATTAATAAAAATCTTAATGATGCAAAAAACTATCCATTATTTGACGGAGAAAAAAGTAAAGCTTTAGATAAAGTGTTTCAGTGTACCTAAACTGAAACGATACAATGCAATATAAAACATATAAAATTCCTTCACATTCAACACTGAATAATCTGGTGACATTGTTATATCAAAACAAAATTGGGTCCAAACTAAATCAAAATATTCTTTCTCTGTCTTCTTGCGTCACTTGAGTGGGGTGGAAACCAAATAACAGAACATAATTATAATTTTACCACCCTATCGAAGTTTTTAAGTAAATAAAAGCCGCTTCGAGGTAAAAGAGCAATTAAGAAACTGAGGAGCACTTTTAAATTTTCGGCAGGCAGAAAATGTGGGAGAGGTATTTTGACATAATTACAGAGCCGGGGCTGTGGCCACTCATCCAGTCGATATTGTATTAGAAGTTGAAGTTGGGACTATTAGACTCGACAAAATTAAAGTTTATATTTTTCACGCTACGCAAAATTTGTTCAAGTATTCAATTAGATTTTTGTAATTCATAATGTAAGACGAGCTCAGTTTTTCCAGATTTAATACCGATTTTTTTATATACAAGTCATATGAAACGGGTCCATATCGATCATAACAGAAATAAAAAAACATTACTATACCCCATAATTTTGGAATATTGTTGGTGGACCGAATGAGCCCAATGTATTCTATCGTGATAAAATGCTCCAATTAATGTTTCAAATACTGATATATTGATATGCAAATATTAATCAGAACAGCAAAATATCCTCCTTTGAAAATTATTATCTTATCAAAATATTTATCACTTCCTAAAAACACCAACTTATTACATCATCATTTCCGTTAATATGCAAGCCGCGTTTTCCAAAATATTCAATAATTTTCTGCGAAAACTCATATTCCATCTCATATTGCGATAAATAAACATATAATGTCACTTTTATATCAATTTTGAAATTTCACCCATAGGAGTATCTTTCGGGCATTTGTTTTTTAGATGTTACTCATGATATTAGGTATGGTTGAGTGGTAGAATATCGTAAGCTGAACTCCGCCATGGTAAAAATAAAGACTGTTCATTATTATTATTATTAATAATATAATATTGAAAACTTCCAAATAATTTTAAAGAACTCAAGACATACCCTTATTCTCCTTTTTCATTTTTGATATTTCTCTCTGTTCATTTTCAAATTTCCATTTTCTCCGTGTTTTGTTTTGTCTGCAATTTACTATTCCTCTCTCTCTCTCTTTCTCACTCTCTCTCTCTCTCTCTATTTTTGAGGTTCTTATAACTCAGTATATCATTTTGTTTTTTTATCCCCTCTATCTATTTTCTTGTTTCTATAACTCCGCCTGTTAATTTGTTTTATCTCTTTACATAATGTGTCATTCATTCTGTCATTTTGTTCATCTTGTTCACTTCAGCTGTCTGCAAGTTTTAAGCCGCATTTTTTACCGATGTGGATTTTCTGTCAAAAAGTAAACTGCCTGTAATTGCCATTACTCTGATATTATTCTATTGCCACTACATTCTTCAATTTTTTAACAGTCTCCTTATTTCTAGAACTTCTTATTCCTCGTTGTATATTTTTCATCTATCACGCTCTTTCTCTATTTATTTGTCTATCTGAAACATTTATATCTGTGTAAAAGCAATATGATATCAGTATTATTCTTTGAGCCTATTTAAATTCACATTGAAATGCTCCTTTCTAATTCAACTTTTTTAATTTTTGTCCGACAATGTCATAGTCATAGACAATGACAACTAACTATAGGATAATTCGAAATGAAAGAAATGATAATGGAATCATTTCTCAACGCTAAGATTGTTACCCCCTTCCTACCAGGAATACTGACAGATAAGACATTATCAAACCTCGTTTGTATAGATATGCAAGCTGTTGCGAAAGTTGATAGCAGATTTCAACGAAATGCATATTGAGAGATGTATATATACTTCTTTGAAATAATATTTGACCCTCGATATAAATATATGTTATTTCACTTAATAATTATTCCAGACAAAATAATATGCCATTATTGAGACATAGGTTTATATATTAGATTCAGGAGTTAGCAATAATGACACTGCTAGATGCCATATAAACTTTGCCATTTAATTTTTTGTCAAAAAGTTTGGTCTTGGAAAATAAACCTATGAAAATATATAATAGGGCAAAAGATGGAAAAATTATCAGGAACGGAAATCTAAAACTTCAGATAAAAGAATACTTCGAAAACTACAAAAGGCAAATATTGAGTTAGAAATAAAAAAGAAAAAACAAGGATCAAGATGGCAGGAGACAGGATATGACGATGTTGAGAGAAACGATAGAGAAAATGATGTTGAGGGTAGCTCCAGAATTTACAAGATGAAATCGAATTCAGGATCGAATCGGGATGGATCAGAAGGAGGCCAAAATTAGCGAGGTATCACCCTACTAAGAAGTCAACACACCTTAGACATGTGCGCTAAATTCAAGACGTTGGAAGAAAGAAATTACTGATGGTGAAACGTCACGAGGAATATTGGACAAAGGAAAAAAGAGAAAAAGAATTGAAGATAGGTATAAGAGAAGAATTCGTATCAGAAAATTGACAAAATATCTAGATATTGCCAAAGTTTCTCATGCGTGCAAAAGATATAAGTTTGTCTCAGTTTTCCGGGCCGTTCCAAATATCATTATGTCTCTTAGTTTGGATGTTTACTTATCAGAGAGATGTCTTTCGACAAAAATAACTAATAATTTAGTTTTTGGCTATATGAACCATAGCACAAATATTCAACCTCTGATTTTTCCAAAAATATTGGTGTTATGTGTCGCTCTTCTTTTTTGAGCTTCCTTGTGACTGTCGGTCAAGGGTTTCATATTAATTAACCAAAATAAATTTAATGAAATAATTCGAGCTTTAAACATCCACTTCCGTCGGCTAGATACTACGCGTAATTTACGTGGTTAATGTGGTTTATTAACTCTCATTTTGAGGACTCAACGAGGACCTACTTGAAGAGAATTGAAGAAGACGTTCAGACAATGCTTGACATTCCCGATCAGTGACAAGCTTCAAAGATTATCGTATCGTCGAGTGCATATGTTTCCACTAACAAAAGAAATTGTCTTCAAGGACTTCAACAACAGATACACGTTTTGTATAAAAAAAAGTGGAAAACTGCAATTTATCAAAATGTCAGTTTTGATAATTTTGATATGAAAAAAGAAATGATAATGTCTATGTTTTTACCACTTTTATTTGTAACTAACGTTACGCCTATATGAACATTTTCAAACTTATTTTTTAGCTTATTTCAAACTTATTGTTTAAGTTTGAAATTGTCCATATAGGACGAAACTGCAGTAACGTTAGTTACAAATAAAAGTACAAATAAAAGTTGTAAAAAAACATAGAAATTTTCATTTCTCTTTCCATCATGATATCCTACTACGTAATTAACGGCTAAATCCATCAATGTATTGATATTTTTGTCTTTTTTTTTGAATGAATTGTTCCTACCGAGTGTGAAGTACATATATCATTTTGAATATGGAAAAAAAAATGTGGGTCAGTTTTCAACTTTTTAGCAAAGCTGGAAAATAGATGCAGTAAGGGAGGGTATAGAGTGAAAACTAATTTCAGAAATCAATTGCCGCATAAATACCATATTCTTAACCTCACTTTTCAGAATGCTTGGAGAAAGTAGTTGAGAGCTAAACAAGATATATTGATAAATAACAATATCAAAATCAAAGAATTTCATAAAACAGTAGTTGTATGGGCAAAATTTTGAACCAAGTTGACAAATTACTTCTTTCTGCTTGTAAGCGACTGTTAAATGTTTTTCAAATTAGTGTTCCGCTGAAAATATTTAGATACATTATAAATCTGGTAAATATGTCACGTTAGAAAGTAATAAAGTAGTGTTTCGGGCACATTCACGATTTTTTATTTAAAACATAAATGTGTAACTGATCTCTGTTTCTTTGTCTGTGCGTTTGTTCGCTCTAATCTTAAGAGCAGCTAAACGATTTTATTGTAAATCGAAGATACATGAGACATTATGCTGTAAAAAACTAGGAAGGCAACGGTAAATTTAAGAATTTTTTTGCATTTTTCGGTTTGAATATAAACTGTGAAAACTTAAAATGTGATGAGTTCATAAACATAGCTAGAAGCAGTTCGTCAAAAATGACCGCTTTTGTGCATTCGTTTGATTTCTGCGTCCAGACCATAAATGACGATATTTCTTTATTATGTCTTCTCTTTTCGAACTATATTCATCTCCCTCAAGATGAATACTTTGATAGTCGAGAGGACTACATTATAGACTTATCAATTTGTGTCATGCTGAGGGTTGGAATGAACAATCCTAAAAAATTCAATACTTCTCATTTACTTCACTACATCCAATATTCTTTAGAGCATAAATTGGGGCCCATCAAAAGTTTGCATGGTTTTTGATTCACTCTCAAGTAAATCTAACTACACTTTATTGAAATTATAAGCATGTGGTTCTCATTTCAATGGATGAAGTATATGGAGCATTAAAATGGGTTATATTGACTTTATCTCGCCTTTTTTCAAAAAATAAAGATTAAACTGACTCATCACTTATGAATCTTTTTAATTTTCTAACAGCTGGACGTTGCAACTTGCAAAAGTTGAAAATAATTTAAATTTGGTTCGAAGATGTTCTATTGTCTGTATTGTAACGAATCTGAAGCCGCCTCTGACCGATATGTCGGCCAGCGAACAAACACATGACATCACCGCAAAAGGAGTGCAGTCGGCAACCGCCGATTAAACTCTAGTTGAGTACCGAAACGATCGT
>WOGN01000609.1:0-23334 GCA_015342105.1 Leptinotarsa texana
TGGTTTATTTATTTTTCCAAAGCACACTTTTGAAAAATATTAATGTGTACTGTTGTACGTTAGAGACCAATACATCATTGCATACAATTTGTAACTTATCCTAAGGTAGGTACATACCAATTTTGAATTGACTGACCTGAGACAGTTAAAAAACTGGATCAAAAAGAAATATTACTAAGTATAAAAAAAATGTTGAATATCCAAAATAAGTGATGAATTCAAAGAAACGAGCAAGAAAACCACGTCAGTTTCTGTTTGAAATAAGCCTTTGGCTCGTGCCGACAAACTTCTGCGCTCGAGAGAAATATGTCGTTTTTCTCACTTGTTGTACAATATACTATTTCCTCTGCGTAATTCTGTATCCTTCGAAATATCGCTAAAAATTTCAAAAGTTTTGTTTATAGAACGCGAATTTCAACTAATGACCTAAATGTTTGGTATAAATACATCAGTGGCCTAACTTGATGAAATGAATTTTTACTACTCTCATATATCGCATGCATGCAACAAAGTCATTCGCATATACTCATTTTATTCTGCTCTTCAAATATTATTCGTTCGCAAATCAAATATATTTCCTCAGTGAGTACAAAGACACGCAAAATAATTTCCACCAGCACACCGACTTTATTATCTTTCAGTCTCTTCACAGAAGTGATCCCATATAGGCGTAAAATATGATGCTTAGTCGCATTATCATCTTAACAATAGCTTATCAAAACGGAAGCCTGCTAAAGACAGCTACGATGTAGGTGAAGTTATTTTATTTTTATATGTAATATATGTGATGAAGAGACCCTTTCTGCTTTCTTATAAAGCATAATGAAAGGACGCATTACTTCAATAGATATTTGTTTTATAGTCAAATGGTTGCCCGTAGTATTTTATTTCCTGGCTCAAGAATTCGTTTATTTAACAAGATAATTGAATGATTTTTTTCCAAAAACTGTTACGAATTCAAAAATATTATATTATGGCCACCCAAATCATTATTCACATACGAACTTTGCTATTTTGATTTTATAATTTTTGTTTCTCCAATGTATTCCAGAATTATTTTCAAATTCGCATTTATGCATGTCTCGCAAATGCCAATAATACCCTCCTAACTATCTGTTATTCTTCAAGTTTCAACTACATTGGAATGGTTTTCGCAAATGAATCACGTCGTCTGTGTTGATAAGTATGTGGGATCACGTTATACTCATTTTATTTGATTTTTCTGTTAAACTTTCAACTGTAAGAGCAATGTTACATGAAAGGGTGAATGTTGAGCTATACTATTTTTGATTCGAAAACTGGTACTTTGAATGTGGAATTGAATTGAATTGATTAAGGTAATGGAAAATAGAAACCAAAGGAAAACGAAACTTCGAAGAAGTGAAAAATTTGTGAAACTGAAATTTCACCAACGTAGTCGAGCAATGTCTTTGTATTACAGAAAATAATAATAGATGCAGAAAGAAAATTGAAATGATGTGATTAGAAATGAGTTTGGCCATATCCTGAACGGTACGCAAAAAAAAGAGATATAGCAAATTACCAGCACTTTTGTGTTCAATTTGTTGAGGAATTTACCTTTCTTTGAATTGCAAGGAAAACTAGTATTTCTTGAATTGTTTATGAAATTGAATGACAATATGATCATATTATCATCCAATTGCAAACCGATTAGTTTGCAATCAACAAAGTGCCGATCAACACTGTACCAATTTTCTCAACACAATCATTTTCAGAAATGATGATTCCCAATGACCATGGAATATTAATGTATTTCTGTCGTTTTGAATTTTTTTTACTAATGTCGTCTAACAATAAGATTTTTCTCTTTCCCGATTTTCTTAGTCAAGTTTCATATTTTCACCTCCTAATCCATTATTGAAAACCAACGTCTACATGTGGATGTCATACTGAATTCAAAGTCCATTCATTTATTGATCAAAAAGATTTTTCCGACTCCTACGAAGTAAGTGTACATCACCAAAGTATACTCCATACGATCAGCTGTTGAATTTCTCATTTATTTTTGGGGCTCTCTAATTTGTGATATAATTTACCGTTGTGGATACATATTTAATTGCATCAATAAATGTCATCCAAACTTGGTAACTCGTTGCCAATCAGGTCGAACTTCATTGTTAATTCAGTTCAGGTCGTCTTTTTTAGGCTTATTTTCATCTCAAAATCTATTGATTCGGCTTTTCCATTTGTGGTAGTTGGTGGTTGTGAAGACAGGTAATCCCATTATCGTTCGTTGTGAGATTTTCACCAAACAGTAGTACAACAACTGAACACGTGTTCCACTTCACATTAGCTTCTTCAGGCGTATCTTCATACGTTTGAAGAAGCTGTTGGATATTCCAATTCTTTTTGTTTTGGAGAATGTGCAACTTCATTAGGTGTCACTGCCGAACACAGAATTGGAATTGATTCAATTGCAATGAAATTTTGCAATAATTTTGGAAATAATACAAAGATTTTTATTTTTTTAACAGAAAACAAGTAAAATTTATGGCTATATGATTTTTTTTGTCAAAAATATCCAAGTCAATTTGTATACTCACTCCACTGTTGAAGATGCAATTAATTTTTTTTATTAAAGAATATTAACTTTCATCAACTGACAATGCTTACCGAATATCACTTAATTATACCAAATGGATTCGAAAAAGTTGAATTAATTAAATTTTTTACTCAAACCCTTTAACAACTCGTATTTTCGTGATGGAATATTTTTGGACCACAGTTTATAGAGCAACCTATCATAATTTTTTTATATATATTTACACTCTTGAATATTCGTATATGATCAAGGAACACTCTGTATGAAGTAGAGTGAAACACTCCATGTTATTTATAAGTACTTATTGCGCAGGGCACTTCAAATGTTTATTTTGTCAACAGGTGTCATGGTGGCGGGACGGTGACCTTGTCACTGATGAAACAGAATATTTCGAAGATCGACAGAAATCGCAGAGTGTCCTCAGAATCGAAAAGGTCACCCGGTCACACCTCCTTGCCGTCTACAGTTGTGAAGCCAGCAACAGCAGGCTACAACCTCCCCTGACCGTGCGCACAGCCATCGATATGTACTTGAGACCACTGGAGGTGGGTTTGGTGGGGAACAACCCAGATTTTAGTGCGGGAAAAAAATACAATGTGACATGTAGGTGTAGGGGATCCAGACCTCCGGCAATCATCACTTGGTGGAAGGTGAGTGTATGCTGCTGACTCTTTGGCAAAACCTTTTGAAATTGCATATACTTCTCGACTTGTTGATGAAATTCGTCTCTTCTAACTTCAGTTTTTGTTTTCGCTTTGTCACATATACAGTGTGACCAATGAAGTCTGCATTATATGGGATTTTTGAAATTTCACTAATTTCTGCTTCGATGTAGATATTAAAAGTCACGAAGATAATAGCAACAATTCGTCGTATTTATCAAATCCATTTATCAAAATAAAACGAGAGGGGTTAATTTCTGACATATCAAACAAGTGTCATTCTGAGCCCACGTAAGTTGCACATACATTTCCATCAAAACCTACATACACATTTTAGTCAGAGCAGCCTACATCCAATGTGTTTTTTTTTATAAAATCCAGCTACTTGATTTCGTTTCAGACAGGTTACGTTAGGTTAGATCAAAGTTGAGAGTGTCAATTCGACTATCCAATGCAACCCGCAAGGGTCATTATGGCTCACACCTATTCACACTCGATCTAGCTTCTTAACGAAACTGATTAGTTTGTATGGTGAGTCGTCTTTCAGGTCAGAAGGTAAGATTATGGCTCTGTCAAACTCTGAATACCTGATTTGATTCCCATCGTGGCAGGCACAAATTATGTGCTCTGTTGTTTCATAGTTTTCCAAACAGAGCCGACATACACTGTTTTCCGATGGTTCTGCATATAATGATTCAAATGACAGTGACCTGTAAGAAGGCCTGTTAGACATCGTAGTTCATCCATACTGTAGTCCAAGAATTGTTTGATATCAAGCTTCGAACGGTGAATAAACGTCTTGATGTGAGCCAATCCTGGAAAATTCTGTCAGAAGTCCATAAATCTTGTGCCATCCAGTTGTTTAATGGTTGTTTGGCAAAGTCTAAAGTGATGACAGGTTCTGGTCTGATGAAGATTCTTTCAGCACCCTCCTTAGTACCTATAACGCAACTTCATAAAATATTTATACTTTTCACAAAATAGATACTGGATACATTATTATTGAAACGAACCAATATACCATCTGGTTAACGGAAAATATTGATTTCAAACAGATTTTTTTCAAATAGATCATTTTAAGTTCATTCAATTTCAACTCTGGCCGGAGAAATACATATTATTAAGTCAAGAAAGGAGTTGTTTTTCCTGTAAAAAATTTTTTATATAAATTGCAAAGCGCTTTCGGCTGTTACGCCATCATCAGTGCGATGCCTGCTAGTAAGTTATAATCAATGATATTCATTTTAATTTTAGATTGAACTTTAAATTCTTTCAATATTGTAGAATTATGTACTCGTCAAGTACAAGAAGATCCTGCTGTCTCAAGGTACAACAACTCAAGTGAGCACCACGATGAGTGGACATGAACATGAACTTAACAATAAGTAAACATTTGCACAAAGTATGAGAATTTTAGTTTGAATATTTTTAAAACTATTTTAATTTTTAAAGAAAACCATCTCCAACGTGCCAAGTACGAGGAGGAAAAGGAAGTGAAAATTTGACATTGACACAAAGTCATCAACTATTACATAACATATTTGGTTTGACGAATGATATATTTAGGGACCACAGTCCGTGAAGTTTTCCAAAGTGAACAAAGAAACATTCAATTGGGATTTTGAGAAATGTTAATTTTTCAAATTATTAATTCAATCGTCTATGTAAAGGAATATATGATCTATTTAATTGCACTTGCGTATTCAGGCAAAGAGGGTTGTTGTGTGATTTTTTGTCTTTTTGTAAATCTTCTAGAAAATCCAACTTATTGAAATTATTTGATTTGACTTCTGTTAGAATTTGTGAATTACGATTGGGGCTGAAATTGTGTTCTTTAAATTTAATATGTTGACCAAAAGCTGATTTGTCTGGTTCATTCAGGTGTTCATTTATACGAACTTTCAAAGGTCTACAAGTCCTTCCACTGTATGAGGCCTCACAATCATTACAATTAAGTTTGTAGATTCCACTTTTTGACAACTTATTGAATGTATCTTTCGAGTTAATTAAATGTTTACTCAAATTATTTGAACTTTTGAAGAAAATTTTAGCAACTTTTAATTTACTGGTAATTTACTGGAAATGTTTTCATTCAAAAGAGGTAGTGAAATATATTCAGAACATTATTTCGAAATTCGAAAGCGCTTTGCCATTTAAATAATTTTTTATACACGAAATACGACTCCTTTCTTGATTTATCAGTCACGTGTTTACAGTTTTAACAAATCTCACCATATTATTAAGTTGCGTTAGACACCTGTTGACATACTTGTTCATCTAAATGGATAAAACTTTTCGCCAAATAGATAAATATTACTATGATGAAATTATCATCAAGTTTTTCTACTGATATTTTAATTCCGTTCAGCTTTTTTATATTTCTGAACAGGGTTTTATTTAATGTGCTTGGGAATTGCATTATCATATACATATAATCAATGAAGCTTTTTATAATTTCATTCATTTGCATTAATTCAATAAACTTCATGATTTGTCTCGGTACTGAATTTGATAATTAAGTTACCAAGTTCAAATTATTCAACAGTCAGAATTCGTTCATATTGACAACCAACTTCAATATATATATTCCATATTTTAAATTAGTTTGGAGTCATAAAACCTTTCATATTCAATCGTTAATTGTAAAACGGTTTGATTGATTATGGATAATCATCCAGTTGATGAATATGTCAACGGCAGCATGTGGGTATCGATCGGTGGGTGAAAAATGGATAGTTATTCATTTTGTTCATGGAATTACTTGGAAAATCAATCAGCAGTTCAATACCCGTCATTTCGGTTTGTAACTGTTTCTATTAAGTTCATCTGATATTAATGAAATATATTCGGAAAGGATATTTCATTATTCCTCTAAACAATATTGACATCATACAGTATTACATTTCTCATGATGAGTTCAGTGTGTATTATTTTTCAGAGAAGAAAATACACAAATAATCATTTTTAACACTAATACTTCAATAGTAAGTATTTCTAATAATATTCAGACACAAAGTGTCAATGAAAAATTGAAACATATTCATCACTTTCTTTTTTGAAATATTCTGAATTCTTGGTTGAAAAAATATCTGTTTTTCGAAAATATCTTCTATATTCGATATAAAAACGACTCAGTGAGTAGAACTGGAATATCTGATATGGTATAAACCAACTGAAAACACTTTTCCTATTCCTGTACATAAATACTTTCTCTTGGTGCGCTTTTTGCTAACAACGTTAGCGTTAATCTCAGATGACTTCGTCAATTTTTTGAGGACAGAACACAAGCACTACAGAAAAATCCATAGGGCGGTCTATGAGTAGTGCCTATGCGGGAGTAGCAACTCACATCGATTTAGAAAAACGTTCTCAGGAAGTTTATTTCACATAAATATAGTTGTCCAAATGGAAGAGTTCTCAAACAGTGAAGTTCGAGGTGTACTGAGTTGAATTGCAGAACGAAATTGAGTATACAGTTTCGTAACAGAAGATGGCTGAGAACATATATTTTTTATTCCAAATACCTGAGTTGATTTATTTTTATTCATTATAAATTCAACGAAAACAATGATGAATTATACAAGTTAATCTTCTTTCTTAACCGCTCCGTCGATTGATGAAAACGGTATGAAAATCTATTCTGTTGTTCTGAATTTATCGCATTCAAACAGACATTCACATATTTTTCTAATGCCTTTCTATAAGAAATGAAACTTTCCATCTTTTTTTTTAAATTTTTATATAGTTACCACAGTTTTGTCCTATATGAACATTTTCAAAGTAATTCAATAAAACTTATACAAACATAGAAAGTTTATTTTTTCTTAGTTTTTATGATGATCTCCTACCTAGAAGTAATGTCTACATCAATCAGTTTATCTTACTGAGACATTTTTTTTATGAATCAAAGGGTGGATGAAGAGACTCCAATTCTATTAATATAAATAGATCAAAAACGTTTGATTGTTTCCAATGTCCACTTCAACAATACCACTAAGTAAATTTAATGAGCACGTCGAGAGACAGCATTTTTGTTCTGGTGAGGGAAAATAATTTTCAATAGATTTTTTCCACTCTAGAGGTTCTAAATTCTTCTCATCTAATTTTTGTAAACTATACATGTGCTGTTATATTTTGAAATACCCTGGTTTTTACTGGAGTTTTGAAATTATTGCTCCTTCGCCATTTTTTGCACTGGACTGGTTGTTTGAAACTTATTGATGGTGCAATCATACGATGTAAATTATTCTAGTCTAGTCCTCAATAGGCTTTGTGAGAAAAACGAAATATCATTCTACTTTTTTGTGTACGATGTCGTCATTGTTCAAATTTGTACTATTTTGTATATTATTTTATTGGTAATAAGCATGTAGGTATTTGCATGTATATGTTGATGTATGTTTCAACCCCAACTCATCTCCCAATATCAATAATTTTGAATGCTACATATTTGGATTGTCACTGTCGGAAATCATCATTGGATGACGTGAATATGAGCAATTATATTATAAAGAGAAAATGATTGATTATAAAATAAAAAGATAACTGAAAGATGAATATTGCTATCCGGTTTACTAATTTTGGGTGATGGGTGATTACTGAAGAAGTTGAGTGGATTTTCAAGTTACCTATACGAGAAAAAGTATATTTTTTAATTTTCTGATATTGATATTGATTATAACTATAATGATCTTCTTCCATTTGAGATTAATATGTAGATATACGTATAACTGAAAGATTATTTAAATATTTTCATGCGATGTTTTGGAAGGTTAAGTGATAATTTTCACTTCATTTGTAGAAGTGAATTTCAATTTTATAGATATTGAACAATTTATGAAATATTTCGGAATATTTTCATCACATTTGTTGAAGCTGACTTGAAGTTCAAAATTATATCTCTTATCAAAATTTGTTTCGTTATATTTAAAAAATTACTCGGTTTCCCAATAATAAAATTTCCTTTCCATGTTAGAAACTTATTTGTCAGTTTCTCACTACATTGCATATTTTTGAGTAATTGGGTCTATGCTAACGTTATAAATCAGAGTAATCTCTATTAAGTTACAAATTCTAGACGAACTGAATTTACAGGAAAGACATCATCAGAATGAAAAAAGGATAAATTGAAAGACTGTTTGTTTTTGAATAAGTCACCCAAATATGTATATCACTGGGTTGTACTTATTTCTCAAAAAACTTCATTGGATAGGTAATCACGTAAATAACTTTTTTGGATTTGAATAGAAAATAAAAAATATTGAAGGTTTTCTTATATGAGTATATTCGTTTTTATCGGTGTTTATTGTCATATCATCGACACCTAATTTTTATGAAGTCATAATCACTTTCAAAGCCACCGAGAAATATTATTAGGTCCCCACACAGCAACAGAAAAAATTGAGATACCGCGCTGAAGTTTTTCATAATTTTTCATACTAACAAAATTATACCTAATTTTTTTGCCGTTAGAGGCAATTAAACCTCGAATTAAACCCGGCCGATACTCGATCAAAATTCATATTGAAATTAATTAATACAGTTTTCTGTATTATTTTCACTATAAAGAGTTTTACAAAAACCGCGACACGTGTTTTGCTATACAATAGCTTTCTCAAGAAATCTCAGAAAATAGTGTTTTTGGAATTCAACTTCCATCACATATTTTCATATTCTCTAAGGAGATGAAGTGGATACTTATTTTATCAAAGAGACTTTCCGAATCTATTTAGTGATAAAAACTTGTGTCTAACTAGCAAAGAAAGGAGAAAACGTGAACAAAAACCAATATTACTTATTTCCAGTAACATTTATTCACACCAACTCGTTGTTATCTCTCAAGAAACCTGAAGAACGATTCATCTTGAAAATTATCTCCTCTATAATATCGAATTATATATGAAAAAATACACTTCACTCAATTTTCACAATGAACATTCATAAAGGAATTTTTTTGTAAGCAAAAGTAATACATCATAGTAAATTTTTTTCTCTGACTGGTGAGAATCTAATCAAAATCAAAATTATATATACAATCAATGATTTCTCAAACCGCCTACATATCACAAATTCTCCTCTCGTCAATATACTGTTCCATCGAAAAGTGACGAAAGGATATTGAATATTGTTCCTTCCAGTGGGAGGCCCATTAATTTCAATTTGAACCGTTCCTTCGGGCATCAGATCTGGTTCAATGAAATCACCGCTTGGCCCGAAAGTGTACTTATTTATTCATGATGTGTTTCATATCAGATCGTGGTATTTTCATTTACAGTTTCGAAATAAAGGGTATATATCTAAAGAAAGGTTCTTTCAGCAGAAAATATACTCTGTTACGTATCAAAAAGTATATTTGGAAAGGTCTGATGACTGTTTCGAAGAAACTTAAAATATTCGCCTATCCCAACTTTCAATTCAGTAATATATCTGTAGCGATGGAACTAATATATCGGCTAATATCACGATGAACACTGAATTATATCACTGAAGTAACGATAAAGTCAGTCGAATTCCGGACATATTTCCATCTGAGTTGAATCTGTTCTGCACTGGCTAGGAGTATTATTCTGAAACTCTGATTGAAGATCAGTCGGGGAAATAGTTATTTCGAACAGGTATTTTCAAATTCCACCGTATGGGAAGAGATCCTGATCCTATTGTCTTAAATGAGGTAAATTTTTTCAGAAACATTGTTGAAACTGAAATAATGGTGAGCTATATATTAGGATGTAATCAGAGGAAATTCTGATTATATCCTAATATGAACTGGAAACTGTCTGGAACTTGAGATCGGTACATGTTTTGTGATATATTGAATTCCTTGCATCAAGAAGAGTGTTTTGGTTCTGGTAAGTGAAAAGTTTTTGTTACATCCATTATACGAAACATCCCTGTTGCAGCAAACGCTTTTGAGATATGAAAGAAATGACAGGTTTTAGCACATTATTTGTGTAGTATTTTGTATTAGTATTTTTGTTAGTTTTTGCATCTTCGTATGCCTGTTTTCTTGAATTGATGGTATTTCAAAGAACAGCGCCTTCGCTGATTGAATATGACTGATAGTTTATTTCGATATTTTCAGATGGGTAAACTAAGTTTTTCTGTAATAGGAATGAACATGATGATAGATCTGAAATAATATTTCAGTAATAAAAAAGTTGTTAATGTAAATTATTGCATGTTTTATATCTTCTTCTCTAATCTCAAAAAAATCGTCTAACTGCATCAAATTGTGGCCTCCCACCTCAGGTAAACATTGTATTGTGACAAATCTTATTGAAGAAAGTATAACAGAATAAGATGTGTTTTGTGAGTTTAAAATAAACTCTAAAGTTCTCAAGTATATTACGGCTCCTCTATCCAGAAATGCGTCGATAACAACATCTAATGAAGTATTTATTGAAGAAAAGAGAATTGAAATTTTCTATGATTTTTACCACTTTTATTTGTAATTACCGTTACTGCATATTCGTCCTATAAGGACATTTTCAAAATTATACATTGAACTACAATGGTTGATTACATTAGTCCTTATATAGCCCCCTTGTAGGTGATAATAAAGGCACTTGGCTTGATTGAGTACCTGAATTTTGTTTAATAGATACAATGCGGATATACTAATTTGAAAACCGGTGAGTAAACTAAATCGATTTGATAATGCAACAGGTTGCACCCACAATGTTTATATTTGAAAATTTCCAACGATTTCAAATAATTGAGTTTGTAACCCTTCCTTGTATAGTGCAAAATTTCGGTACCGTTTAGATTCGGGAAATTTTGGTTGCATGCCAAGGAATGGTTTGAAAACGTCGAACCTTTTTTCTCCAGTCTGAAGGACCTTTCATGTTCAGCATACCGTTTTTGGAAATTTCGACTACATTGTCCCACATAAACACTATTACACTCCGGACACTTATAAACTCCAGATTTCTCCAACTTGTCCACCTTATCTTTGGCATTGAAAAAAAATCAGATAACCTGGCATGTGTTCTGAATGCCACTTCCACATTGTTATTTCTGAAAAAATCCGCAATTATCTCTGTCCTCTCTATCTCTTTCCAAAATATGGTAGAGTTACCCTTTTTTCGACTTCTGGTTCCATCCTCTTAGATACTAAAATCATTTTCACGAAATCAGAGAAACGGAGAATCACCAACATGAACCCCTCTTGCCCTGAACTATATGGCCTGATGAAAACACATAGTAGTTCCGTATATAAAGTATCCGTACGTTTGAACAAGTTGTTCAAAACTATTACCAATTTCGTTCCACCTGACAGCATTGAAAAAATACTGACTTAAGTAGAAAACAAACGGAACCAAACCACGCCTTTGTCTGCTGATAATCCAGCTAGGGAAATTGATATAATTACACGGATAGGTCATAACAATGGTTTCAACGCAGATACCATCCAGAAGTTAGTCAGAAAACGGAGCCGTTTTCTGACTAACTTCTGGATTAATATACCGTCAGATCAAACAACTAGAAATCAAGAAATGGTTAGGTAACTTAAAAATATATTTATTCACTTGAATAAATATATTTTTGCTTCATCTTTTATGATACTTGCATTCTTCTTTGTTATCACCAAACCGCAAACAAACAACATTGTGAATATCTGAATGAAGCAAAAATCACATAGCATACCCGTAATCCCTACATAGTCTATAGATTGTAGAAACACCATCACATGCACTGAGGCGTGATGCCATTCGTGAAGAAATGGTTTTTCAAAACGAACGAAGCCAATTCGTATAACTGTCCGGCATTAAATGATTGTTGAAGAGCTCGAAAACGTATGCCTACATCCAGAAATAGATTTCGTGGACTTCTCCGATTCACTTAAAAGTAGAATGAGAAACTTTCGAGTAGAATAAAATAACTGCACAAGTTTAGTCCGAAAGTTACAATTCTTCCTAGTACTCCAAACTCTCTGATGAAATTACTCACATTCGAATGAAATTAAATTTGTAATTTTTGGTCGAATAAAGATCATGTTCAACTCAATTTCGAAGTTTGAAAAACGATGAGTTTTATAGTTTGCAATTCAAGTGAGTGGCGTCGATGAGGAAAGTAAACATTTTTTATCGAATGATCTTCTTCAGGATATAACATCATCCTTTCCAGATCATCCAGATCATTAACTTTCATCTAGAAGTTTTGATACCTGATTAGTTTTTTTGAGTTCTAATCTATTTGTTGAGAAGTATTGACGTGATTGGCAAAAACTGCAATCTCAATTTAACATTATATTGATGGTGGGAAAACAATGAAAGTACAAATTAACGTTCTATATGTATTTTCATTTTTCTGAATCAATAATACGGTTTTTGAATGAATAAGTGAAATAATTTATGATGAACATAAAAGTGAATTTACAGAGATATATACTTTTGAACGCGGGGTTATAGGTGAAATAATACTATAACTGACAATCTATAGAATCAAGACATATGCTCTCAGGGCAGAAGTGATAATTGAAGGAAACAAATTATATTTTGGAGTCTCAGCAACGGAAGTTAGTCGTGGTTGAGAATATAACGTTTGTTTGAAAGTGGTTGACAATGTTTCATGGTGAATTTCATTACTTCAGACTTCCACTTTCTAATGTGATGTGACATCAATACAAGAAATCATATTATATCATATCAGATGATTAAATTCTTCGAAATATAACTTCCGTCCATGTAGTCAACACACATGCCAATGATGATGTCTGACATTGTAACAGATGAAACGTTTAGTACTTTAGGTTCAATTCAACCACGGCCTACCGTGGTAACTGTTATGTATCATCAGAAATTTTCACTATATCGCCAGATACATGCATATTTGCATATTTTGTAGACATTTCAGTATTTTCTCTTGACAGATAGTGTTCATTGCCTTGGTTGAGTTGAGTTGAGTAAAAGTCCACTTCATAGATTTGTGTTGTTACTTATGTCATTGCATCTTCACTCGACAAAGTCTTTCCAGAAACCGAAGTCTTAATAACAATTATAATAATGAAAAAACTGAAATTACAATGAAATATAATATAAGTGATAACCAAAAAATAACAAAATTGAACTATGAACATGTCATGAAAAATTATTAAAAAGGAATGAAAATTCAAAATCAAAAGATTGCAAACCAAGTTACTTCACTACATTTCGATTGTTGGTATCCACAATTGTCTTCGGGTGATAACTGGACTTATTTCTTCGAGATCTGAATATTATAGGTTATTAGAGTGCTTTCACCTATTCCCTCTTTCCTCTCTCCGCTTCATCGGTTTTAGTGGAAGCTGACCGCTTTGGCGTCAGTTGGTCGTGTTCCGTTTGATCGAAAGTTTCCATATGTTGCGTATCTCTACGCTAGCTTGACTGAATGCATTGTTGGACAACAAATGTTCTTCTTGTGGATGATTTCAGCTTGAGCCCACTTGATGTAATTTTGATGAATCCAAACATCCTCTGCTATTACTGATTTGCTGGTTTCTTCTCGCTGTGTGTGTTTCTTGTGCTCGGTAATGCGAACTTTCAATGGCCTCTTAGCTTCACCAATGTTTGATTCTCCACACCCGCAGGATATTCGGTAATTGCACTAGTGTTCCCAGATCTGAAGCAGGTTCTGAGGTTATACTTGGATCCAATCCTTCTAATTTTTTCCAACAATCCTCTGGTGTAGGGTAGTACAAATATTGGTTGCAATCGGAAACCTACGCAATAATCACTATCTCAACAATTTCTGTTATCTTAAAATAAGTATTTTATAGACTATCTGGAATTCGTATGCAAAACATACTTTGAAATGTATACTCTCATGAAACAGAGCCTTACAGCATGTATGAAAAAAATTGATTAAATGATAAAATGGCAAGTAGAGTATAATTTTTAAACTCTCTAACTGTTGTTAACTAATTTCGGTCCATAAAAACTAGAAGTTTGCCGTCGTTCAACTTATCGAAAACCTTCCTCCCAGAAAGATTTAGGTCGAGTAACGAATTGTCACCCAGGTATTCCCCAATTTTTACTCATTGTCTTGATTCCCCTTAGATTGGCGCCTCATACAGCTAGGCTTTTCAAAATATTCCCGAAGGTAAGAAAGGAACGTTTGAAATCCCCGGGTTGCAGCACTCTTGAAATAATGTAACCGCGCCCCGTCCATTTTACGGAAACAAGGAAAAGTTTCTCTTTGTTCGAAATTCAGAACAACGTTTTGCAGAAATGTTTATGTTACCCACTTCAGAGCGCAGTTAGAAGTGGTAAGTTTTTTTGTTCTTTATGTAAGTAGCTTTTGTATAATGAATTCGTTAAGAATAGGAAGAGATGGCTTTCAGATTCCCAAAATAGCCATTGCCAGTCATCTCGGTGTTCAAATCAAATTCCGGATTTTATGGATCGTCAGAATTATATCATTCACCTTAAGGTTGATCGATGTTTTTATTGGCGGCTTCATAATGGTTTCTTTATATAATGGTAATGATTTTCAAGTAAATGTTTAAGTTAATCAAAAGACCATTATCATTTATTATTCATTACTACCGTTTCCGGAACAGTCAGAAACTTTCTAACCTAGTTATTTGCACCAGTATCTATAAACAGCATTTATACATCACAAGCATGATTCGAGGGAACCACTACCGCAAGATGGCAGGACAAAACCCTAGGAAGACAAAGAAAATGTCAAATTGACATTTCGTATCGAAATTTAAACAAAGTTTGATAGTAATTTTAGTTATTTTACCATCTCAAAAGTTTCAAGTTGTGAAAATATTGTTGGTGAAAATAATTCACAACTTGAAGGATAATACTCGTACAAAATGAAACAACAATACACAATTGTTTTCATAGTTGAATTATGAGATATACTGAATAGTTGATTGATGGCATTGTGGGTGAAATTGTGAGGAATAGCAGTTGGAATTTCATAGCCCATGTTATACTGAGCTATCAATATTCAAGTATAGGGAACTTGATAAATTTTCAAAATTATTTTGAAATAAATTATTCAAATTGTCAATCATTCCAACTATTTATCTTTATTGATACCCAGGATATAATGAGTCAGATAATTACATAAAAATAAATAAATAGCATTTTATATTTTGAATCATCTCCGTCATTGTTTACGTTACGAATACATAAATTTACTAATGCATTTACTGATTCTGGCTTCGATGTTTCATTGTTTGCAAATCAACCGATCACGAAACAACTGATCATATTACAATATAATTTGAAAGAAGGACTCTCATAAAAAATATCGAAAAAGAGAAACAACTCTTTACCTAAATTATAGTGTTGAGGTCAGAAATTTGAAAAATTTGTTTGTAAGTATTATCGAAACTATACAAAATATGTGGAGAAATAAATCTATTTCGATTGCAAATTTTCTGTTCATTACTCCGTTCAATTTTTATATTCACTCTCTCTTCTGATTTTTCATGGGACATTCTTGATTTCCATTAATACTTACCTATTGTGAAACAAAGTCCAATTTGCTGTCTGTCAGTCTGAACGCGGTAAACTAAAAATTATCAAAAAATATAAATTGGCGGTAAGATTTTTAAAGGAAAATGTTATCTGTTGCTGTTTCCTCATAGCTCTACAGAAAATTCCGCGATAACTTTATCCCAATGTTTGAAAAAATGGTCACATATTATGTTATACTTGAAAAATCATACAGACCGATATAATAATAATAATCATCGAATCAAATACGGTAATAACCTTAGGCATTTCGTGCACATTAAAATTGATCGAAATCGAAAAATTCAAACAAAATGTTCAAGAAGACAAACCGATGTGGCACACGCATCGATTTGAAAGGTAAATAAGTACATATCCACATATATCAAAATTGATATCAATAATTCTGAGTGAATTTTATCGAAGGTCATTTTCATTGATTATAAGCTGAAGCAACATTATGACAAAAAAATATATAGGTTTTCAAACTCTGGTATCCGTATGTTGTATTATATAATCCACTCATCAATTGAAAAATTGTTACTCAATCATTCTTCATTTTTGAAGACCTACACTTGGTGGTTGAACGTACGTCGAAAATAGTATTGCATTTCTGGCGACTGAAAAAAGTGCCTGTTATGGATGTATTCTACGCCAAATATTCCAGGTTCACCTTTCATTTTGATAAATAATTATCAGCCATTGGATTATGTTTTGAGTTATATAAGGAATTAATTAACATCTGGGTATGATGACATTTTGATATAAATTATTGAAAATATTACAAGGGGGGAGGTAGAGGTTCAAGCTCTGTTCAATAAGAGCTATTCTGTATATGATCCTTTAAAGTATAGGTCAATATCTTCCGTATCTATTTTTGCAATAATAACTGAAAAACTACTTGGGAATGAATTTCTTCCTTTGCCATAATATTATCATTGAAATGGAATAGCATAGTTATAGATATACTCGATATGACAATAACTCATGATATAAAAAATGGATCTTGGTGTGCCTTCAATCCACTCAATATTCAATCCGCCCAATATTTTCAAAACAAATATACTGACTTTCAGACGTAATTGCCTCATAATTCAAGGCAACAGTTCTACTCAGTGAGGAAGGATTATTCGCAAAACTCGCTCATAATGTCCACTTATTCATCTTTCCCTGTAGTTGATCGCCCAGAAGTTGTTTTATTCTTCACAGTGCCATTCATATAAAATTTCTCCACTGACTGTTTGGAATAATATATACCAATAAGGCGTACAGCCTCATGATAATTGCGATGAGCTTCACCAAAAACAATAATCGATTCGCATTTCTCATTTACCGCACGTGGACTTTTCAACCTGTCTTATGAGAAAATGGTTCCTTCTTCTTGTTGAAAGATTGCTCGCGTTCACCCTATTCCCAAAACGGCCATAAAAATCTTTCAAATAACTATAGACCAGTCCCTTCGCTGTCTATGAAATCAAAATTCATATAGAAAGTCGTACACCACCATATCCTCCAAATATTTGGAGATCATCAATACGGCTATCGGAAACAATGATCAACAGGCAACCTATATGTTGATATTATGTTTAAGCTTTATTTATGAGAAGTTTCTTCTGCATCCGTTCAGTCGTTTAGGTGTGAAAGGGCCACAAATATACATACATATATCCATCTTCACAAACATTTATATTAGTATAGACTTCACCGTATATTAGGTTTCATTTGAAGTTTCTTCATCCATTTCATAATAATACATTTGATTTATGTTTATTTACTAATCGATATGACAGTAACGTAACTTCTTACTATTCTGTGGGGAGCATTCACTATAATAGATTTTTTCGTTGATCATATTCAAGTGTTGTTTTACCTTTTGTGTTATTGTGTAATTGTATCATATTATATTATGGAACTTATGGACTTTTCATGTTACTGTGTACAGCTTTGTGTAAAAAAGGTTATACTGTTCAACTAAAAAAATAACTATTACCATTACTATTATATTTATTAGGGGCATCGATGTAACCCACATCTCTACTAGCTGAGAGGAAGGCTGATGAAAGGAGAAGAGCGAAATGTATTACTTTCACAGTTGAAGTTGGAATAAGTATATATACCTCGTGAGACTTTTTACTTTGACATTATCATACATGAAATGGAAAACTGCTATAAAAGTAAATATCAATGAAAACTGTACAAAACATAACAATAAGAAGTTAGAAATGAATCTCTGTCCAATTTATGACATAGTTAGACTAAATGTGATTTTTGTCAAGTGGAATTATGATATTTTTCTATCAAAATGATCAATAGGGTTCTTTTCTAGCCATCAACAATAACTAATGCGTGCATTGAGAAATAAACTATGTAACATATAATCCGTATAAAGTTGCTTCGGATATTTGTTCTTTCAGTTAGTGCGTGAAAAAATATCCGTAGATAATCAACACATTCTTTGAAATATTTTTCTTTGCCAAGAGAGAAGAAGTATTTCTTCAAAATAGATATTTTATGATTATCATTCTGTTCAAAAAATACTGTTTTCACTAATAAATGATGTATTCTTTTATTCAAATTTATACTCATCCCAGAACCCTGAATATGAATCCTTTTTTGAATTGACTTTATGATATGTTTTTATTCTCAGTAAAAATACCAAATTCAATTCAATATATTACAAAATCATCATATATACAAACATCGTTATTGTAAACAGATAGGAAATGTGGAAACAATTAAAATAATGGATATTGGATAGTAGTACGAGTTTTTCAAAAATAACTTACTGAAGTAGACTCATGATAGGCTAATATAGCCTATTTTGTGATGTCTTAATCAACATGACATCGGTACAATTGTATATCTTATATAATTGTATTCCAATGGCAAGTGATGTTTACTTACCCTTTTTAATGAATATAGAAAGAGCATAAGACAAATAAATTGAAATTTGAAATTAGGTTTCAAATGAGACTGGACAATTTGAAACATTTCGATTGGGGTATAACCGTATTATTATCAATTTTCGTTGGTGTATGTGTCAAAAGCCAAATCGTCAAAAATACTAATTTCTGAAAATATTGTATTTTCCAAGTGTATAGTCTGGGTGCACCGTACTGTGATTATCGATCCAATAAATGTTCATTTACCTAAATATAGTTATGATATTCGGCAATTAGCGATAATGCAATAATGCTGATTGGCAATATTAGACTTCGACCTAAAATTGGGAAAAAGATTGTGTGGTCATTCGGTTGCCACCTTCGGAAGATAACACATTCATCATCCTTGAAAATGTGCCTTTGGTAAATGGATTTTTTGATTTGTATTATTGGCTTGTTGAACCATATTTTTGATGGAGCGTAACATTGGTGAGGGTTATGTTTGTCCCTTTATTTCAATAAACTTCAGTTTTTCCCACTTATGATTATGATTTTTATCTAAATCCGACTATCTGAGTCAACCCCCAACTCGCGAGCCATTTGGGCCGCGACAGTATGTTAAGTGCTTATATATAAATTGGAAATTTTACTGGGTGACAATTTACATACTTTTTTGCGTCTTTTTTGAATAGTTTTAAGAATGAAATATCTTTTGTATTTTCAGGTAAGATGTTTAGGACCGTAAAAAAAAGAATTTTGCGTGACCGTTTTATCAAAGAATTCAATTTTCACGTCCTGGTTCATTTTTGATTGAGTTTCTCTTGAATGTCTCTGCGCGAATCATGCGCTATCATTTTTTTGTTTTAGTCATGAAATAGAATGGTACATGGCAGGGAGCCTCAGGTAGAGCATATTATTCCAGTTGAAAACATTTCGAAAAGGAATCAGGTGATTCACTGAATTTATGTTTTTCATCTTTATTACGAAAATTCTACTATAACTGCTGTGTTTCACCATTACGCTAGAATTGTCAGGCTTTCATGATATTCTCGTCTCTTTATCAAATCTTTTCATGAAATGATCTTTTTCATTGGTAAACTCATCGGGAGAGCAAAATTAATATGAGCATTGAAACTGATTTGCTTTCAGCACGCTTTTAGCTGGAAAGAAAATTCTTAGAAGTTAAAACCGATTACAGAAGTGTTTTCAATCCAGTGCACTTATTCAGAGATTTTCATGAAGCCTTGCCACCATTGATTTCATTTTCGTTGAAACTTTAAAAATGAATCTTCTGGCAAAATTATATGATGATGAGATTTAAAGAAACTCAAATCAAGAGTGTACTCCACGCAACTGACTTTTTTATTACAAATTGAGTTATTACTTCAATTGCATATTCTGACACCATTCATGTAACTCCAATTCAGAAGTATTTCAGATAATAAAAATTTTGACATAGCTGAATTTTGGTAGAGATATTGAGTACACCAATAAAAATGATGTACCAAAAGTCCCCATACTTTTCAGGATTTTGACTGAAAAAGTTATTACAAGACCAAATGACTTATTTACAGCATAATGATTATCGATTTTGATATTTATCTATACAGTGTCACACATATAAAGTTCCCGACGTATGAAAATATTGTTTCATCAATAGATAAAATGAAAATTGATTTCGCAGTTACTTTGTGCTTGAAGAATGAGTGAAATACAACCTCTCTCCTTTTGTTTTTTTCGTAAATTAAGAAAAATGCCGAAGAAAAAAGTTGCTCAGTTTCCAATTTTATACCCTAGATCGGAATTTGGACTCTTTTCCACTTCAACTTTTTTCCACCTTTTTTTTTATTTTTCGAATTTTTCGCTGTATCGATTCAAAAAAAATATGGATAGAATTTTATAATTTTGATGACTACGAGACTTCAATCTCACATCTTGTCCAGACGATACCCACATTGGTCTGTTACCAGAAAAAGAATTGAATACACCTCCGCAAATTCGTCTTTGTTTTTGAAAAGTTCAGTTAGTTTTCTCATTTCACTGTTAAACTGATTTAGATACTCAATTTATGGACGTTAATATGTCAATAACCGAATTAATACATTTCTCTTCATTCTTGTTGCACTAGTATTCCTTTTTTTAGCAGATTCATATTTCGAAAGCTACAGATGAGTTCGAAATATTTTGATGCAGTTTATACCCCAAAGTGTGGTTATTGGATGTGAACTGTTGAATAATAATGATAATAATGATGATAATAATAATAAGAGTGATAATGATAAATGCTTCCATTGAAAGGTTACTCAGTACAAAAGATACCAACCTAACCCAACAAATTGCAGAATTCAACATCTACACATGATAAATCAAGGCAGAAATTATTCTTCCACCTAGCAGCAACAGCTAACTTATATCAATACAAAATATTTTGCAATTGAACTTGATGAAAACAAAAAAGAAAATAACGGGTGAAGAGCAGAAAAGAGAGGCGAAAAACGAATAAATGAGAGTTCGATATTCTAATTTTGAAAAGTATGTCATGAATATAAATACTTTAATGATAATTTTGATATTTTCTACATATTTATGGTAAATAAATATCAAGTACAGGTATCAACTGATCAAATTTCAAAACGGAGAAAATTGGATTGAAACATATATCTCTTCAGAGTTTTTTGAAAGTAAGTAGTGGTAGTGATTTCCATTCGATTGATAGCCGATTTTATAAGCGTAGCCAATTTTATAAGGAAAATAATCTAGAAAAAGAGGAGTTTTATGTTTACGTGCAGTAAAAAGAAGTTCAAATCTCAAATTTAGATTATGTATATCAGTTTTGAAAGATAATTTAGTGAAGAGGTAAGAAGAAAAAATTGCATATGCGCGTAAATTAATTGGACAGCAATTAAATATCATTTGTATGCTGAAATTATCAGGTCCAACAGCACTAGATTCAATACCTAATGGAATAGTGTAAATTTCATTATCGTTAGTTTCATGAAATTTGAATTTTTGGTTATTCAGCTTCGAACTCAAAAAATTACCTATTGTGTCAACATCAGGTGTTAAGTTACTGTTAGCAATGTCGCCGAAAAAATTGTTGTGTTTTCAACATCTTTTCTATCACAAGCACTGAGCTAGTTCCTTTCATAAGTGTTTACTTTTCGATGAGCAGTAGTAAAGATATGCCTTCTTCTCAAGATTTACCGTTCACTTTGTGAGATTCCTACACTCATTGTAATATACCCAGCGATGACGTGATTTGGTCTATTTAAATCTAGAGACCATTATCTCTGAGTTTGAACATCTGTACTGCAAGGTGCTTTTTTTAGTTATTTTGACAGTTTTGACTAGCGAATGTTAAATGTAAAATGTTAAAGAAGTAATTTATTGAATATAGCAGCTTTCTCGTCGATTTTGTCGGAACTATAAATATATGTTCGAAATAAGTATCATTTGAATCAGAATGAAATGATCCTAGATGGAATTTCCTCTAGTCTCTGAAAGTGTAAATGCAACTATCAGTTAACGAGCAAATAATAACGCTTCTTGAATCAATTTCATGAATCTTACTTTTTTTTTCCATTAGATGTGTAAATGATATAACCAAATTCACTCAACATCAAAACATTCATTGATTTGTCTCAATAATCGTACAAAGAACCCGGATTCATGATTCAGTATGCCATCTTTTTTGTTCTATATGAATTATAGTCAATTCATTCACAGACTTTGTGGCATTTTTAATAAATAGGGAATTTATATTAGCACAACACTTCCGAATGGTATTCTCTAAATGTTCTTTGTTTGCAAAGGGTCTGTGTTTACGAACTTTTCATTTCAGATAATCCCATAGAAAAAAGTCTGTCGGAGGTACGTCTGGTGATCTTGGTGGCCAATAGTCCTTCCAATCTCGTCCTATCATTTTGCTCTGAACATCTGACTGAGACACTGTTTCACTTCTACCGTTTGGTGGAACGGTGCCCCGTCAAGCTGATATTACAAAATTCAGTCCAACACTTAGAGGCAGATTATCCTAAACTTTAGACAACTGGTTTACGATGAAATTTCTGTATATTTCTGCGTTCAAATTTTTCCTGAAAAATATGGTCCAATTATTTGGTTATGTGATAACCCACACCACACATTTGTCTTCAATGAATCGATGAATATTTGTCACGGCATTCTTTCACAAAATTTGGATTATTTTTGTACCTCCAGTGACAATTTTGGAGACTAACTACTTCGTTCGACGTGGAAGTTGCCACGTCATTCCATAAAATCCTGTAGGGAAATGCGATATCATCTCTCTCTTTTAGAGTGCGTATTGAAGTTTGGCTTATTGGGATGAAATTGATTTTTCTGCAAAATTCTTCTCACAGTGTCTCTACCAAACCCTGCCTCTTCACTTATACTCCTTATATGAGTTTTTTCATTTTCAACAACGCTCAAACAAACATTTGTACAGACTGACATCTGTTCGGTGGAAGAATAGATGTACCTTCCGGTGCCGATTGCCATACTGAATCTCGCCCATTTACTTTTTTTTAGTTCACATGTGTGAATATAACTGGAAATTAATAAAAGATATTCATTATTATTATTATTATTATTATTATTATTATTTTCACCGTGTGTGCGCTGGTCAGGCCCTATTCCCCGAAGCCCCGATACATTCGGTAGGGCGCGCCAGCATTATCAACCAATGACCACTCCCCACACCGTGGGGTAAGTGATCATTGGGTCCGAGAATCATGTGCCCTGAGCAAACGCAGTGA